>WHYT01012334.1:0-14791 GCA_009806455.1 Tetrax tetrax
TCAGAGGGCTGGAGCACCTCTCCTCTGACAACAGAATGAGCCCAACTGGCCTGTTCAGCCTGGAGAAGAGGAGGCTTCAGGGAGACCTTATTGTGGCCTTCCAGTATATAAAGTGGGCTTATAAGAAAGATGGGGAGAAACTCTTTAACAGAGCTTGTTGTGAAAGGACAAGGGGTAATGTTTTCACAATAGATGGAGGTAAGTTCAGACTAGACATCAGGAAAGAATTTTACAACACTGGAACAGGTTGCCCAGAGAGGAGGCAGATGCCCCGTCCCTGGAAACATTCACGGCCAGCTTAAATGGGGCTGTGAGCAACCTGATCTGGTCCAAGATGTCCCTGCTCCTTGCAGGTGTGTTGGACTAGATGACTTTTAAAAGTCTCTTCCAACCCTAACTATTCTATGATTTCAGACTATGGATCTTCATCAACAGGTGAGGATGTTCCAAAATTTCTGAGTTAATAATTTTGGCCCAGGAAGGATTTGGATTTGAGAAATATCTTTCATAAAACACGAAACCTCATTATTCGTATTCCAGGAAAATATTGATACATATATTCCCATGTTGTGGTTTTGTTTAGTGAGGGGAGGCCTAAGGTGATAGCTTCTGTAGGAAACTGCTAGAAGTTTCCTCTTTGTTCAGTGGACTCAGCCGGGCCTAGAGAGGACCTGCTGCTGGCCAAGGCTGAACCGAGGAGCAGAATGGTCCGTGATAACGCCTCTGTGGTAATGTATTTAAGAAGGGGAAAACAGGAAAAAAAAAAAGAAGAGAAGATGTGAAGAAGCTGAGCAGGGGCAGAGGCGCAGAGGGGGAGGTGCAGGCCTCGTGGCCCTTGCAGACCTCACCCTCTGGCATCTCGCCAGGCGGCCGGCTGGGCCCAACTCAGCCCAGCCTGGCTGCAAGAAGTGGAGAGGAGATGAGATGGATGATGTGAAAAGATCCTGAGAGGTGTCTGTCAGCCTGTTGTGAAGAACAAACTTTTCATGTGAGAGAAACAGCTGTAGACACCAAGGTCAGTGAAGAAGGAGGGGGAGGAGTAATGTGGCTCCTGGCCAAGATTCCCCTGCAGCCTGTGGTGACAACCATAGTGGTTGTCCCATAGTTGTCCCCCTGCAGCCCATGGAGGTCCACGGAGGAGCAGATATTCACCTGGAGCCCGTGAAGGACCCCGCACTGGGGGAGGTGGAGGCCTGAATGTGGCTGTGGCCCATGGAGGGCCCTCTGGGACAGCTGTTCTGGAGAGACTGCACCCTGTGGAAGAGATGACCCACGCCAGAGCTGTTTCACGAAGGACTGTGGTCCATGGGTGGGACCCCACACTGGAGCAGGGGAGGAATGTGAGGAGTTCTTCCCCCAGCTATGATGCGGCGGCGTAAAACAATGCGTGATGACCTGACCTCAACCCCCATTCCCTCTTCCCCCCTTGCCGCTTGGGGAGGGAAGGTAGTAGAGATAATGTTAAGCTCGGGAAGAGGGAGGGGTGTGGAGGAGGTTTATCTTCTTTCTCTGTCTCATTATCCTGCTAGTTTTAGTAATAAATGAATAGTTTTCCCCAAGTCAAGTCTGTTTTGCCCGTAATGGTAACTTTAAGGATTTTCTCCCTGTCCTTATCTCAAACCTCGAGCCATTTTTCTTATATTCTCTCCCCCTATTCTCTTGGAGGGTGGGGGAGTGAGAGAGAAACTGCGTATTCTGGTCCCGATTGGGGCTGAACTACAACATCCCAAAATTTCAAATCAATTCAAATGCATTGAGTTTTCTGAACCTGTGTCTGCCAGTCAGCTTGGTTAACATAATCCTTTCAGAGCGTTATCCTAGGGTCTTCCTGAGGGTGCATTTGTATTTTTTGGTTTTTGACTAGCTGTATTTCCCTTCAAAATTAGTGTTTCAGACTTATGTTATTGACTAGATTATTCTCTAAGTAGTTTTTAAAATACTATTTTCACTTTCTTATCTTAAGAATACAAAGTATTCTTTGGTATTCTGGGCTAGTATAGGTATATCTGGGCTATAAGCAGTGCATTTATTTTTTATCAGTTGGCTAGTATTAAATCTGTTACTTAATTTATTACATTTTCTTGGAGTCTTCTGGAGATTTGTTTTAGTTTTATGTCTGTGCAGATGGAAATCTTTTGGTTAGGCGCTTTTATTTTCCCAGCTTGTGCTGATGGTACATATAGATGACACTTGCTATAGAATAATCTCTCTATTTCTTTACTGTTTAATTTTTCCTGTGTTCTAGGCCTAGGGATTCCACACTTAATTTAAAAGTCTTAGAAACAGATACTTCTGTCATAATCACAGCTGAATGTTCACAGCATGGAGAATACACCTTTAATGAAATCAGAATGTTTTGGGGACTTATCAGTTTATCAATTATATTAAATAAAACAAATTAATATCTATTGCAGAAAATAATGTATAACATACATTGCCAAGTCCAAGAGCTAGCTCAGGAAAAACTAAAAGCAGAAGCACACAAATGTCCATGAAGTCTGCCTGCAAATGAGCCTGGTGAAACATTGTCAGGTAAATGTTGGTATACTATTTAGTACTGACAGAAAATTGAGTAAATTAAGCTCAGTATTCAGTACAAAGGCCCTGAGGCCACCATAGGCCTTAATTGTCCTGAGCAGTCTCACCTGAGGCCTTAACCCACATCAATTGCCCAGTAGCTGCAGTTATGTTCAGGCCTGGTTACCCAGTCCCTGTCTGAATTACATCATGAGTGCGCCTGTCTCCAGTCCTCTCTGTCTGGAGGTGGTGGCCCATGCTTTGAACAGCCCCATTGCTGCTGTTTGATCATGCTTAGTATAGGCAATTCAGCTATTCTTTGCCTCCACTTCTCAACTGAATAACTGGAGTAACAACAGATCTATACCAATATTCAGGTACAGGTGAAGAATGTAATTGTAAAAATATAATTCTGAGAAAAATAATATAAATTAATTTTTAATTTTTAATGCTATTAAAATATTTAATGCTAAAAAAATATTTTGTTGCAAGATGCTTCTGCTATGAATAGTAGAAGAGACTAGAAAAAGAACAACTGGTCTGAATTAGCACTCAATTTGCACTGGAAGCTATGCCAAGGATGACAACGAAGTGATAACTCAATACAGCCCCAAAAAGGACAAATCATGTCTGGCTAATCTAGTGGCCTTCTACCATGGAGTGATTGGATTGGTGGATAAAAGAAGAGCAGCTGATATCCTGCACCTTGACTTCTGTAAAGACATTAACATGGTTGCACACAGCATCCTTGTCATTAAAATGGAGAGAGTTGGATTTAATGGATGGACTTTCTGTTGGGTAAGCAATTGGTTAGATGTCTGCATCCAAAGAGTTGCAGTTAATGTCTCAATGTCTAAATGGAGATCAGTAACAAATAGTGTCCCTCAGGGGTCTGTATTGGGACTGGTGCTGGTCAATATCTTTATTAATGACACCAGCAGTGAGACTGAGGGCACCCTTGTTGTAGGTAGGAGCAATACAACAGTTACAAAGGCCAGGTATCCATGGAGATGGAAACTCCCCCTGCCAACCAGGATCTGCATTCTGGTCAAGGACAATAGTATATTCATAGACCTATTGAATGTATATTGCATGTAGGTGATGGTTTGTTATATAAACCTACACTGTCCCTAACCAAAATTCATGTCCTGAGCTGCCTTTAGGTGATTTTAATGCTAAAAATTACACTCTTATATGGATAATGAGTATATTAATGGAAAGGACGTCCCTAAATGTTTAAAACATGAACATGTGTAATTGTGGGTGGTGGAAAATGTATGCTTGCCCAATTAGTTATTCCATTGTAATTTCTTCCTTATTACTATTTTGTATAGAAGACTCCTTATATTTCTAAGTGTTTGTGTTAGATGCCTCGCACTTGCTTCTGCAGAATTGAAATAAATACATCTCGAATCAGTGTGTAGATTGGCTCTTGCACACTGGGTAAAACAACCTCTGTTTTTGGGACAACACCCTCAGCAAGTTTGTGAGTGACAACAGATTGAGTGATGCAATTGATGCACTAGAGGGATGCATAAGAAGAGCGTCCAGCAGGTCAAAGGAGCTGATTCTCCTCCTCTGCTACGTTTCTTGAAAATTCACCTGGAGCACTACATCCAGCTCTGGGGCCCCCAGCACAAGAAAGACAGGCATCAGGTAGAGTGGGTCCAGAGGAGTGCCACAAAAATGATCTCGAGTCTGGAACATCTCTCTTCTGAAAACAGGCTGAGAGAGTTGGGTTGTTCAGCCTAGAGAAGAGAAGGCTCTAGGGAGACCTTATTGCAACTTTTCAATGTATAAGGTGGGCTTATAAGAAAGATGGAGAGAGACTTTTTACCAAGGCCTGTGGTGATGGGACAAGGGGCAATGGTTTTAATCTGCAAGAGAGTCGATTTAGATTGGATATAAGGAAGAAATTTTTTTTTACGATGAGTATGGTGAGACACTGAAACAGGTTGCCCAGAGAAGCTGTGGATGCCTTATCCCTGAAAATGTTAAAACTTGAATTGGATGGGGCTTTAAGCACTCTAATCTAGTGGAAGATGTCCCTACTCATGAGAGGGAGGGCTGGAACTAGAAGATCTTTAAAGGTCCCTTCCAACCCAAACTATTCCCTTATTCTATGATTGTATGAATTCATCAGTTTTATGGTTGAAATTTGTCCTGGTTCTGTCTACAATAAAACTAGTTGTCACCTGAGCTGGGAGAGGAGCTGGAGCTTGTGGCACCTGTGGTTGAGGGACACAGCTGAGATAGTTTACTAATTAGCCAACAGCTGGCATAGTTCACCTAAATTAGCCAAAGGGCTGTTCCACACCATGTGTCATGACGCTCGGTATATAAAGTGGGGATGGTGCTGAGGGGTCACCTACTTGGGAAGGAGCTGGGTATCAGGATCTACTGTGAGCTATTGTACTGTAAATTATGTGCTTAAGTATATTCTGTTATTGGTTTTGTTTTCCGTCTCTGTTTTCTCTTCCTTTGTTGTTTTGTTTAACTGCTTTTATCCCAACCCATAAGTTTTGCCTGCGTTTCTTTCCTGACTCTCCTCCCCAACTTGCTAGAGGAAGCGGTAAAAGGGGAGTGAGTGAGTAACTTTGTTGTATTTTAGCTGCTGAGTGGTGCTAGACAGCATCAAAATTCTAGTTTTATTGTGGGAGCCACTAGAGATACATGTTAATAATTGAAAAGCTAACATCCTAGCCACTTCCCTGTCAAACTGAACAGGTGAATTAAAGCTCAGTTTACCACCCATAATCTGCATAGTAATAAAAGGAATTTTGCTATAATGTCTCTACCTATGACCTAGAGTTTCCTCTCCACCCTGCCACACCCCCTCGCTGCCCCCCCCCGGTGGCTTAACATAGAAAGAATTAAAAATTTTCATTTTACAGAGAAGAACCAGTAGTTAAATTCAGCAGGCAAAGCTTTCCTTTTTCTCCACTACTCATGAATAAAGCAGAAAGCACTTAATATGTCAAAAATAATGGAAATCTTCCTTAGGGATATTTTCCATCTTGGCCTTTGTCATCATGCTTTCTCAGGCTTACATTACTTTTCACATTGTAAATTGTTATTGTTAAGTTGGAAACATAAGTAACTTAAAAAATAATATCCACACCATTTCCTTGGATGCTATTAGTGTTCTTTGCTATCACGTTTTTTCTTCTTTTTATACTAATGAAGCCCATTTACTTTCTTTTTCATTTCATCATAAAATGTACAATGCTAATGGGTTAGACTGATTTCTTCCCATGTTAAGTCTAATGCTATGTAATTGCAACCAACAATTGGTTGCCTTAAAATAAAACAGAAAAGGAAAAAAAGGAATAAGAAAAGACCAGTTTTGTCACTTGTATCATTAATGGGAAAATTATTTGCCACAGAAGTGACAACGTTGCTGACATTGACTTTGGCAAAGCCAGATCTCTCTAATTCAGTGTTTGAGAAACTAAGCAACAAGCAATGAGAAATTGATTTGCAGCTATTTGATTTACAGCTATGAGTTAAAAGACAATGGATGAGAACACAAAAAAAAAAAAAAAAAGGATAAATCATCACCTGCAGTTGGAAGGAATGGAAAAGGCACAAGCAGAAGCATAAGTTTTGCCAAAAATAAAGTTGTATATTCATTTTTTTTCTTTTAAATAAGTTTATTTTATATCTAAGCTTTCTTTTCCCAAAACTAATTACTTTAAATTTGTTCCAGGGGCTCATTTCTTTATCACTGTTACAGATAAGCACATGTTTTTGTGTTTCCTTTTCATTTTTCATGGTAAAATAGGAAATAGGATTACAGTGTTTACTCACATTCCTAGATTTTTTCTTTGGTACAAGCTACTGCATCACATTGAGAAAGAAATCCAAATAGTGGATTTCTGAAAATAATTAAGCTGTGTAAAGGATTCTTCTGTTTTTTAAAAAAAAAAATTTCTTTTCTTATGTTCAGAAGATTTTAATGACCAGACTCCCTGAGCCTCAAAGCAGAGATTAACAGAAGATCTGATGAGTCATCTAAAAATTTAACTGAACAAGAATTGCATTGCTGGCTCTGTTCCAACAATTCAATATCTTAAACAGCGTTTATTCCCTCCCTCCAGGGATATTTCGTCTATTACAAGGCTTCCTTTGAATGTTCGCTGACTAGTTTTTACCGACTTAGCTGAAAGAACAAAGCTATATATAAATCGTGCACGCACAAAGATTCTGTCTTTCATAAATGTACACGTGACAAAATATAAAGTAAAAATACATATGAAGATTTTTCTGTGTTATGTAGCAGATGTCGGCTGTTCTTTTTCTTGCTAGTTGTAGTAGAAATAGGATTTTCTCTGATTAGAAAATTTAAGCTGTGTTGCTTATGTCTATCACTTTACTAGACTTTGATAATTTCCTAACTTCATGTACATAAATTGAAAAATATCAGGTATTAATTCAGGAATTCACTAATGTCCTTTTAGCTAATTACACTTGAAACAGGATTATTAACTCATAATTCTGGTTGGAGAGTTATGACATCCTTAATGTTATCGCTTTCCCAACAGTCAGGAAGAAAATTGTGCATATAATACAGGCTTGGTGAGATTTAGGTCTTCTCTTATGTCACAGCTGGGTTAGAAAAAGACAAGCTAGGCTAAGAAAGTAATATTTTGTTAAATACTGCTTGTTACATTTAAAAGGCTTGATTTGAATTAAAGCAACTTTCTCTAGTAATTATAATAGAAGCAATTATAATAAGAGAGAAAAATTCTTATATTTTTATGCACGCAGAATAGCCCAATAGTAATTCCTGACTTCAGAGGGCTAATTCGGAGGTGATACATATACAATTAGTGTTGCTTTGCAGGCAAAGATACCCAAATTAATTCTAATTTAGGAAAATATTCCATTGATTATCTAAGGAATAGAAAAACCACCTTCCCATTTTTTTTTCTATGTAAGAATGTACGAAAATTAATCTATTTACAATCTTAAATTAGACAATGAAGTCTGTGAAAGGACTGAATATAGATCTGAGAGTACAAGTAGCAAGAGTCCTTATTTAAAATTTAACTATCTGAAATTAGAATTATTGCAAGTGCAGTATATACTTTGAATTTTTAATTTTTTGAAATATCAGATATATCTCCTTGGAGATAGTCAAAAGTACTTCATATAATAGAACTGAAAGACAACAATCAGAAGTTAATGTTCATGCCTAGCCATCAGTTTCTTTTATCTGAGGAATTTTAACTAAATCCTTAAAAAAAAAAATGCAAATTGGTTTTGATTCATCCACAAGATATGAGTAAAAATCATGAACAATTAGATTGAATTGTTGGAACAGAGTTCCAACAGAGTTCTTTTTGATGTGGACATAAGTATTTAACCTAATTGTTAATCATAGTCTATTACATTTCACCTGAGTTCCATATGTCCACTATGATTGCCTTAAAAATACATTGAAATAATGGAAAAATTAGTAAAAAAAAAAAGTACTAAAAAAAAAACCAAAAACCAATCAAACCAGTAAAATATTACTGCCCTAAGACGTGCTTCGGATAAAAGAAAGTAGCACAAGGACACCTTTCGAATGAAGGTGAATTTAATATTGATTGTGAGTACAGTAGCAATGACTGAGGATAACATTCAGAGTTGGGAAAATTTACTGGCTTTTATCAGATACAGTGTAACTGTAGGCTAAAACAAAAATGACAAAGAATTTAGGCCCCAAACTCCTAAATTCTAAGAGTTTGTTCCAAAGAATGGAAGTCAATACTCTGTGACTAATACTTAGGCTTAAAAATTTCAGGGACGCTATTAAGAGCCTTAAAACTGGATCCAAAATAATTATCTCGCTAAGTAAGAAGACACTTAGACCTTGCACTCCCAAGACAAATTCATTTCATCTAACTTTAGATGGTATATCAAATAGAAAGCTTTCATCCGAAAGCCATAATAGAGAAATAAGCATCACCAAAAAGGCTTTAATCCTACACGTTTTAGAGATCTATCTTAGAATAGGGTGAACCACCTTCTGGAAGTCCTGCTTTTTCTCTGCTGACTGATAAAGTGATTCTAGTGAAGTCATTCTTCATTAATTCTTAGTGACAGCTGAGGTGAATGTGGGAGATATCAGCGCACAGCTACACAGAGCTAACTGATACGAAACAACTAACAGCAGAAGTCAGCTCTGAGTCTTACAAGACAGACATTTTATTTGAGGGTACACTTTAGCCTTCTCTTTAACTGCAACCCCAATGCTTTTCTTAAAGGAAAAGCACCAAGGCTTTTTGAAAATGGCTTCGTGTGTCTCACTATACTTAGTGTTGAAGCTCTCACCCAGGAAACAAAAGTTTCAGTCTGGTGACATTCAGCTCAGTATCTTGCCACATTCTGGCCCACTCGCTATAGAGTACTTTGAGGTTAAAGGAGCATTCTTCAACATTCCAGTTAAAGCTACATCGCTTCTGAATTCTATTATGAAACATGACAAAATTAAGTTTGTGCCAGAAATAAAACATAAAGGAAACAATTCTTTCCTTGTTATTAGCACACTCATCAAGAAGAATAAAGATCTTCTTTTTTTCTCCCATTTCCATTCACTGTTCTATAGTTTATGCAATGGCTGTTTCATGCAAATTTGTGGACAGCCTTATGAAGTTTAGGTTTGGTCTCAAAATGAATCACATTACATGCTGTTCTTTCAGTGATGACTATTGCAGAGTACAAGAATATGTAAAAGTTTTTATAAAATACTTGCTAAGTTTTTGTCTGAGCTACAAAATCCCTGACCTTCAAGTTCTTAGAGTCTAGGAGTCTATCTAGGAAGCATCATATTCTGGCTCCATTTTCTTTGGTGAGACAGGCACTGTAGATGAAAAAGTAGAGGTAATGGCAGTGCCATAATTGCCTTACTGATATAGAAAGCAATGGCCATACCTGCAGTTCTCAGGAGCTTCACGCTAACCATGCTGTGAGAAAGTGTATCACGTAAAGACTGAGACCCACAAAGAGAAATATCTAGGTTCTGACTGAGTGTAAGAACTTTGTCATTGGTAGTTGCATAGACATACGGCTCCACTGAACTCTAAGCCAGAATGGAGTTCAAAACTAATTTTGTGTTAGCTGAATCACAGATTTTAATATCTTAATTGGTAAATAAACTGTATTAGTCGAACTGAATATTTCAATTAACAATAAATACAATATTTTTCTTTAGAAACAGGAATCTAACTTCTGCCAACCAGTATAATACAATATTTCATTATTTAAGCACATAAATGATGAAGATATTGAGAAAATAGTGATACGAGGCATAAAAGATTACAAGACCAAATACAAATTGAGCTAAGAATTACTTCAACTAGCTGTATACGAACTGGTCAGGTATACTATTCACATAAGAAATTTATTCTTTAAAACTTTTTTTTCTGATTAATCTTACTTTAGATAATACAAGGGTAGAAGTGATCTGTAAGCAGCCAAAATTTTTTAAGAAGCTTCAACAAAAGCACAGAGTGTAACGCAGCTGGGCTTGTAAGAGGTAAACTACAGAATCCCAAGCATCTGTGAAGAAGAAAGATCTCTAGAAATAAAAATAATAGGCTGGAAATGAAAACAAGCAAATAAAAACCTGACAGCTCTACATCAGCCTTATATAAAGATTGAAAGAAACCCAAAAGCAAGATCTTAAGACAGATCTTGATCAAATTTGTATTAAAAAAGAAAAAAAAAAAAAAAGCTGTAAGTATAGTACAGTTAGTATGGAACTAGATCTAGTAGCCCAGCAGACCCTATGGCTTCAGATTTTCCATATAAACTCTCTGAATAAGGTTGCTGTAGTTAAAAATATGATGATGGGCAGGTACAGATAAGGGAAATGCATGCTCCATGATGGTGAGACTCAATGGCAATCGTATTGTCTTGAATCCTGACTACACAGCCCCGGTGGCCCTTACACAGATCCATCAATAGCAGAGGCTTACCTTCAGAGAGGTCAGGAATTTTACCATCTACTACAATTGCAGAGCATTTAGTCTAGTGCTTCATTAATGTTAATGTCAGAATTATTTTTTGTGATCTGGGTTTTACTTTTTGGATGGGAAGGAACTTCTGTTTTTTAACATGACTCACACTTCTTTCAACCATCATACTGCTCTTTAGACTATCCAGTGAGTCTCAGACACGATATAGACATCTTTTGGGTTTGCATAGAGACAAGGTCTTCCAAGCTTAAAAGGAAACTGTTTAGAATAAATTCCTCAAAACACAAGGGCCTAATGTGATGCAAATATACAATATGTAAGAAAATCATACAAAAAAAACAGAGACAGCTGCCACTTGACACGTAAAAGCTCTGAATACATGATCCAATGTGTTTAGGAAAAGAACTAAGATATTCACTGCTAACCTGAATAAATGCATCAAATCTTTTAAGCTATCTTTTCTTGCTGCAGTTTCCCTAGTTCTCTCATCTTCCAAAATTTTATGTGACTTCTGAAATTCATGCTACTCTTAGTGCTTTATTTCTTTTCCTTTAATGCCCCTAATCTTAACAGTTCACAGTGTCCTGTTGCTCTCCCCTACAAACTCAAAAAACCCCTTTCTTTAAACTTTGCTTGCTTTCCTCTCTTTCTGAGAGGCTCCAGGCAATTTGTCATTAAGCAATGAACTCTGATTGACACTCTGTATTCCTGCACTTGTACATCATGTTGCAATTCAGTAACTTCAATGTTTTTGTTTCAGATAGGTGTCTGTGTCCAATTTAAATTCTACTTGCCTAAGGGCTTTCCCTATTGGAACTGCCCTAAGCTTTCACACCTGTAAAAGTGACATTTTCTCATTTAACCTTGACCATATCTTATTGCATATAATTTAAGTGAGTGGGTCTTATAATATCAACATTAACTTTCTAATAATGGAGTCTGGAATTGTTTATAAGTCCTTAAGCTCTGTAAGTTATCATGTAGAATTATTGGATGTGATAGGATATATACAAGACTTGCCCTTAATTCCTATGCAGTAGCATCTAAGGAATTCTGAACAAAATGCTATGAGACTGAAAGCTCAAGAGGGGTTTATCATTGACATACACTATGTAGGAAGGTAGTAGACATCTCCTTTAAGTGGAACTAAAACGATACTCCAGTTTTTGAAATTGTAGTACTTTTTCCCAGCATACCTCTCCTTCCTCCCCTTTCTTTTTCCTTGTCAGACAGGCTTGCAATGCTTTTTAGCTTTTCCCCACAATTTCCACCCAAAAATTTGCCTCAGACTTTTTCACCATTATCCCACCTTCTGATTTTACTATAAACATTTCCTTATCCCTAGTTAAAAAGTGTCACTAATTTGCAAAAAAAGATCCTTTGTGTTATACTCCACTATCTGGGACAACCAGAATCTTGTCAGTTTTTATATATCAAAAACAAGCAGTAAGTGATTCTTAGACTAGCTTGACTAGCTTTTCACACCTTATTAATTATAATCCTTAAATAAAAAATGTTTGCTGCAAGTAAACCATGCTTATATGACCCAGAAATGAGACAAGTATCCTGAAGTTTCAACTAATACAGTAGTTGGCTGTTTTACTCTTATTTCGTTTATTTCTTCAAACTGTTATTCTTTTGTCACGGTGAAGTGGAATGAAGTGGTGTGAAGATTCTAACCTTGGAACACAGTAAAATGAAACACACTGAGTGTCCTGATGTGCATTTCCAAGTGTGTAAACCTGCTGGTAAAGCACTTGAGAGACATTGTTGTTAAACTAGACACGATAAATGAAATTTTTTATACTATTAGAGGAACCCTTTAGAAAGCCGTATTCCTAAACCTATCTGAAGCTATTTTGAGATTATATTGATTTTAGAAACGCTGATATGTTTCTATATGCTCTCTGCCAGAAACTTAATGTAATACTTGAATAGGAATAGCTACAGAATTTACTTATAAAAATCTATATAAATAAAGGTATATGGCCATCTACCTTGTTCTAGCTTTATAATATCTACATAAAAATTATCTGCAGATATATAACCTACCTTTAGGTTTAACAGCTATGAGATTTTGCATTCACACTTTCTTCATTTTGCAAGGACTATGTTCTTTGTAGGCCTTCTCTTTTATGCTGCTTTCATAAAACCCATGTTTCTCATAAAAGATTCAAACTCTATTCTAGTCTAACCTTAATGACACAGAGATCCTTATAATGAAATTTATAAAATTAACAGAATATATTTTTATTCATATTTCTCGTTTCTCTAGTTGTATGAAAATATATAAAAGGCAAAGCTATTGTCTGTACTTTCCCTACATATTAATAAACTAAAAAAAGTCTCTTTCATAAGAAAAAAAATTGCTTTTGAAACAGCTTTATGATATTACTTATCCTTGGTTTTGGATAAATTTGAATGCTTTGTGAGGAAATAATAATACAATGTGCAAATATTAATAAAATGTCTGCTAATAAAGTGACAGTAAACAGTGCTACTCGTTCAATCCTAAAATTAATTATTATCTTGAAATAAGAAAGACAAAACATAATAAATAAAACCATTTAGGCCGTTAAAGGTAGTCCTGTCATGGGTTTAATGGCTTTAAAATGCTCACTCTACGTGGAAGTTTTAAAAGCTCAAAATATATAGTGAATATAATATTTCCCACCAGAGAAACAACAACAACAACAAAATAATATATTCATTTTACGTAGACTAAAACATTCTGCAGATTTGTTGATTTGATCACTCCAAGGAAACTGAGTGTGTTTTCTAAAATTCACAATTTCAAGTAGGATGCCTTCCTGTAGATATTCAGGAAGATTACTTCCCGTAATTTCTCTGTCAAACCTGCAATATTAGGTGAGCCAGAGTATGTATTTCCAAAGAAGTGAATATTGATATAAAGATTTGAAGTGATGAAAAACTCATTTTTTTAAATGCTCTAAAACTTGTACATTATGGTAATAATAAAGCCTATTAAAAACAACTTAGCCTGAAATAAGCCTTAACAAGTTGAGAATGAAGAACTGCCTGCTGTAGCAGAAGAGCAGGTTTGAGACCAGCTGAGCAATCAGAAGGTGCAGAAGTCCATGGGACCCGATGAGATGCATCTGCAGATCCTGAGGGAACTAGTGCATAAAGTTGCCAAGCCTCTGGCCATCATATTTGAGAAGTCCTGCCAGTCTGGTGAGTTTCTTGCTGACTGGAAAGAGGGTAACAGAACCCTCATTTTCAAAAACAGAAACAAGAAAGACCCAAGGAACTACAGGCCAGTCAGTCTCACCTCTGTGCCTGGCAAGGTCATGGAGCAGATCCTCCTGGAAACCATGCTAAGGCACATGGAAAATAAGGAGGTGATTGGTGACAGCCAACATGGCTTCACTAAGGACAAATTATGCCTGACCAATTTGATGGACTTCTATGATGGGGTTACAGCATTGGTGGACAAGGGGTGACCAACTGACATCACCTACTTGGACTCATGCAAAGTATTTGACACTGTCCCACATGACATCCTTCTCTCTAAATTGGAGAGACATGGATTTGATGGATGGACCACTCGGTGGATAAGAAATTGGCTGGATGGCTGCACTCAAAGAGTGGTCAACAGCTTCGTATCTTAATGGAGACCAGTGACGAGTAGTGTTCTGCAGGGGTCGGTACTGGGACCGGCCCGGCTTAACATCTTTGTCAGTAACAAGGGCAGTGGGATAGAGTACACCCTCAGCAAGTCTGCCAATGACATCAAGCTGTGTGGTGCCGTCGACACGCTGGAGGGAAGAGTTGCCATCCAGACAAAGCTAGACAGGCTGGAGAAATGGGCCCGTGCAAAGCTCATGAATTTCAACCAGGCCAAGTGCAAGGTCCTGCACATGGGTTGGAGCACAAATAGAGGCTAGATAGAGAATGAATTGAGAGCAGTCCTGAGGAGAAGGACTTGGGAGTGCTGGTGGATGAGAAGCTCAACATGAGCCAGCAGTGTGCACTTGCAGTCCAGAGGCTATCCTGGGCTGCATCAAAAGAAGGGTGGCCAGCAGGTTGAGGGAGGTGATTCTGCCCTCTCTACTCTACTCTGGTGAGACCCCACCTGGAGTACTGTGTCCAGTCTGGAGCCCCCAACATAAGAAGGATACAGACCAACTGGAGAGGGTCCAGAGGAGGGCCACGAAGATTCAGAGGGCTGGAGCACCTCTCCTCTGACAACAGAATGAGCCCAACTGGCCTGTTCAGCCTGGAGAAGAGGAGGCTTCAGGGAGACCTTATTGTGGCCTTCCAGTATATAAAGTGGGCTTATAAGA
>WHYT01012335.1:0-16198 GCA_009806455.1 Tetrax tetrax
CCAAAATTTTTTTTTTTTTTTTTTTTTTTTTTTTTTCCCCCTGGGTTATTTACAACACGCAGAAGCCGTATCAGCTGCGATTCTTCCGGTACCTCTGGCTCTCAAATGAAACACTCCAGATTAAAGCCTGAGCCTTAAGTAGGAGCGAGTCTTTCATTCCAGAGCTCAGTCACGCCTTGCGACATCTCGCGTTGCTCGGCAGATGACGCAATAGCTCCCCCCTTGCCTAACACCATTGCTCAAACGGCGACGTCCCTCCGCCTGGCCCGAGAGGAGATAGGAGATCTCTTCTCACCTCTTTTTGCAGTTTGGATAGGCTGGGAAAATCCAAAGCCCAGGAGAGCCTGCGTAGGCTCCGTGAAGGCTTTTTGGAGGTGACTGTCTAGTTTGGAGGGCTTTTGGGAATGATATTGCCAATTCCTGTCCAGTTTGCTCAATATTTGATTTCTGAAGAGTCTCGTTCTGGTCAAACCAAGTCGTCGCCCTCTGGAGGACCCTCTTCTTTTTTCCCCGCCTTCACTGGAAACCGGTTTGTCCCATCCTCAGACCGATGTCCTTCTGCAGTGGGAACCCAGCTGACCTGGAAGCTGCCGGAGGGGCTGAGTTGGAGCCGAGTCTCCTTTCTCACCCTTTATCGCTGAGATACGAGGTGCAGGAGGCATGTGGAGGTCAGGTAGGCGTCCTTCGTCCCGTCCTGGGGGGTTGTGCGGAAGGAAAACCTTCTGTTGTACGCGGGGGATGGAGCCTTACGCGGTTTGAAGTTTGGGAGGTAGTAGCGTTTTAGAGTTTTCTTTAAATCTTCACTGCGCTTTAGAGCGTTGCTAGGTGCCTCTTGGGAGCTGGCTAGAAAACTCCCAGGAGGATATCGTTTCTTGGTTGCACTCTTCAGAAGAGTGATCCTCTCCCTGATTCTAGCTGCTCTAGAGTCTCGGTAGATACCACCATCCAAAAGACCTCTTGGCTTTAGAATCTTGAACTTCTTTGGGCTTTTAATCCTAAAATCGCAGAATAATTGAGGTTGGAAGGACCCTCCGGAGGTCTTCATCCCATCCCCGTGCTCCAAGCACGGCCAACTTCAACGTTAGGCTGCTCAAGTGCCATCCAGTTGAGTTTTGAGCATCTCCAAGAATGGAGGTGGCCCACGCCTCTGGCCTGTCCTAGAGCTGTCCCCCTCTCACCAGGAAGAGTTTCCCACGCTGTGACTTCCTTGTCCTCTTGTTGCACGTGCCCAGGAGGAGTTTGGCTTCATCTCCTCTACGTCCTGTCGGCAGCACCTTTGTACTCTCATCCTGAAGCGGAACGAGCCCGTGTTCCCCCAGCCCATCTTCTTCCATCGTGTCCTGCAGTTCCCGGTGGTTAGGGACCTTCATCGGGGCAGGCAGCACGGGATGCTGGATCTACCAACGTCTCTGTGACCTCCTGACCCAGCCGGGCGACCTCGCTAATTACTACAGCTACGCTTTGGTGCGTTCGTCCCAAATGACGTGTCGCGCGGCTCCGACACACAACAAACCGGATGTTTGGCGTGGGAAGCGTCTGCCGTACGAGGAGCAGTGATGTGGAAAAGCACCTCCAGGTGCATCCTGGTGTTTTCTGGGGTGGCGGTGAAGGTTTTAGCAGAATTTTTGCACCGTGATACGCTACTGAGCCTCCCGAGCGTGCCGTTAACCTCCGCTTATCGACCCTGACCGTGGTGGCCTTGGCGTGCCGGGGCTCTTTTGGCTCTTCTGGAGCTGTTGGTATTTCTCAACGCGTGACCTTTGAGACGTGTTATGTAACGAACCATTGCTGAATTTGTCCAGGGCCGGGCCTGCCGTGTCTGGGAGCTCCGCGTAACCGCTCCCCTGCTGGGAAACTCACAGGTTTGTCCCTTATCTCCGGCCTTTTGTGTGTGTTTTGGCCGGGGGGCTTGTAGGGTGGCTTGATTTTGAGTGTCTTGATTTCCTGGCCAGGTTGGTTTAACTCTCGGGACAGAGGAAGAACAAGAGAGGAGACGCGCGGCCCCGAAACGAGGGCGCTTGACCCCTCGGAGGAGAGGCTGGGAGCTCAGAAATGAATTCCGATTCGCCGCGCTCCCCGGGAGACGCTGCAGCCGCGCTCCCGTGGCCGGAGGAGCAGGATTACCATAGAGGGTAAACGTGAGCCTCCTCAGGCCGAGCCGCTCGACTCCCTCATCTCTCGCCGTTTCCAAGAAACCGGGATTTGCAGGGAGCGCGGTTACGTGCTCATCAGGAGAAAGATAAATCACCGCGTGTTTTCCTCTAAAGGAGACAGTTTCTAAAAATAGGAGCTGTGCTGGAGCTCTGGAGAACAAAAGAGTCCCTGGGAGGCTCCTGTGCTGTCCTTTCTCAGCCGTCGGTGCTCTCTGCCCCCTCCATCCCACACTGGGATTCATGGAAGTGTTTCAAATCGGCCGGTTTGGGAGGGTTGGGTTTTTTCCCTCCTCTTTTCCCCCAGCATTCCCACCCCAGCCGGTTGGTGACTCAGGCTTTCCTGAACCAACGCTGCTGCTCTCCTGTGACCTTGGCAGCTTGGCCCTGCGTCCCGCCAGCCTTTTCCGAAATGATTTTGAAGCCCGACGGAGCTGATCTGGGAGCCAGGGGTGCTGCCACCTCTCCAGGACGGCAGATAAACCCCAGCAACGTCCGCAGTTCCAGCTCTCTGTCTGGATGAAGGATCTCAAACCCCATCATCTCCGGGTGAGACCTCCACGTTGGAGGTGCTCAGCCTCAAAAGTCTCTCCTCTAAGGTGGCTCACCCAAGACGTTGGAAGCGTGGGAACCCACCCCTGGCTTTTCATGTCCCTCCTCTGCTTCTGGGGCAGGTCCTGCCCTGCCTTCGCCATCTCCATGACCAGCACGGTGGTCTGAATACCACGTTCCTCCTGGTTTTACGGCACATATGTCGGTTGACATTGAAGCTCTCGGGGTCGCTGGCGGAGGCTGAGCTGCTCCTCGCCTGTCCCTCCGCTCCCTGAGCCCCGGGCGCGATCCGTACCGGGTCTGCGCCATCCATCGAGCCGTGGCCGCCTCCTTCCCGTGGCCTCCTGGTTATTTCCACCACGCCAGTGAGCTCCAGGCGACTCTTGGGCTGCTGGGCGTCCCATGACCCAAGATGATGATGATGATAATGGGAGCAGGGACGCAGGACGACTCCTCCTCCCAGCAGCAAGCTTGCCTGCCCAGGGCCGGGCTGCTGGGCGTCCCGTGACCCAAGATGACGATGATGGGAGCCGGGACACGGGACAGTTCCTCGTCCCAGCAGTGACCTTGCTTGCCTGGGGCTGGTTCGCAGCAGGAAACGCCATGGAGTCACCCAGCGACGCCTCGGCTTCGCCAGGCTCCCCTCACTCCCCTGTGAGTCCAGGCTTTCCACGCAGCTGGGACAGGGATGGACCAGGATGGGGGGGATCCGGCATGAGGAGCGAGACGCCCACGGCCTGCCCGGAGCTCGATCCCGGCTGACGGAACCTCTGGGCCAGGTTGGTTCTGTCCAGATGTTTCCGTCGGACGCAGCCGAAGGCTTTCTTCCTCCTGAGGAAGGATGCATGTGGGTCTCAGCAGACCCTGCAGATTTTCAGGAGACGTTTGCCCGCCTGTCGCCGCCGCTGGAATCCTGCCTTGCCTCTTCTCGCGAGCAGGCACGGAGATGATTTATCCCGGGAGCCGTCTCAGGGATTTGGCCAATGCCGGAGCGAAGCTCCTCCGAGCCCTAAACCATGCTCGGCAGCGGCCTGGCACGCGCGCAGGCACCCAGAGAGACCCCGCGTGCCAGTCCAAGGGCGAGGAAGCACGCTGGCACCGGGGAGCCGTGGCCGCAGAGCCGGAGGAACTGGGCGCCTTCCCAGAGCGGACTTTGGCAAACCCCTGTTGAGCCGCTCGGCCGCGGCTCCGTACCGGATCCCTCTCCGGTGAGCGGTGGCAGCGGGAGCGCGGCCAACGGCGTGTGCATCTTCCCGTTAAACTGCTTAGCCGTAGGAACGATTATCCAGCAAATAGTTGCGTGCAGGATTAAACCCTCTGAAGTGCGGCTCGGAAATCCTCGCGTAATCCGGAGCCGGCTGGAGGAGGGAAGGACGGGCAGGGGGGGTTTTATCTGCTGGGAAAGCTTTTTTAACACATTAAAAAAAAAAAAAAAAAATCAGTTTATTGCAAATTGCGTTGAAGAAGCCTCGCTTGGGCACTGACCTGGGAGCTTTCCTCTCTGTTGCAGATGAGCCTGATCCTGCCCTCTCCGGTGCCGTCCCAGCCCCAGCTCCCAGGACTGAACTCGGGTAAGTTCCCAAGGGACATCGCAGAGCGGGGAGCACCTCTCCCCTTGCTAACGGTGCTCCGGTTACGCAAAGCCCCAAAATATCTCCCCGGTTGTCCCACCGGCGAGGACGTCAGCAGGTCCCTCTGGAGCCAGCCAGCACGGCCTCCTCGCTGCAGAGCAGCCTTTGCTGCTCTAATTTATCTCGTTTTGTCCTGCTTCCCACCGAACCGCCCTGCTTCTGCCTGCCCTGAATCACCCCGGGGGGCATCCCAGTTCCCCCAGGGGCATCCCAGTTCCCCTGGGGGCATCCCAGTTCTCCTGTGAGCGCTTGACTTGGTTGCGTTGGGTGTCCCGAAGCGGCTGAGGGATGTCCCAGGTAGCTCTGAGCACCCTGGAAAACGCAGGCAGAGGGGTGCCAGCCCGAGGGTGGTGCAGAGCGGGGGTCCGTGTCCCCTCCTCGTGGCACCGGGGGCCCGTGCCTGGCTCGGAGTCGCGCTCCGACTTAGCCCGGTTAGCAACGCAACCGATGCCCGGCGCGTTTTAATGGGCTTATTTCAGAAGCTGCTGCGGACTGGATCCTTCCTGGGCCAGCGGTTTCCGTAGCGAGGTATTTTTAAGAAGGTTTGCAGGGTCCGCGGCGCGCGTGGGAATCGCATTTCCCTGCTCTCGCGCCGCAGACGACGGCGAGCCCGTCCTCCGGTGCGCAGACGTTTCTCTCGAGTGAAAACAGGGAAAAGTTTGGAGCCGGGAAGGCGAGTGGGGTGGGGTGGGAGAGTCAGTTCGCTCCTAAACTCGGCCTTTTCCAGGAACGAGGTGGAAATAAATAGGTTTAAAAAGAAGGAGAGGGAGGCAGCGCGAGAAGCGTGTGGAGCTGGCAGCCCTGCTGTCCCCAACAAAGGCGCTTTGTTCCCCCGGCAGCACAACCTGTCCCGGGAGATGGTGTTTTGCTGGCCCTGAGCAGCTCCTTCCACGAGGTCTCGAGTCACCAAGCTTCTCCGGGTGTGGGGCTCCGCGATCCGGCAGGTTTCTTCCCCAGAGATGGTTTAGCAGGGCGCAGGAGCCGCGACGTGGCTGTTGGCATTCGTGCCATGGGTGCTGCGTAGAGAGGGAGAAGCTGGCCGTGAAGCTGGCCGTGGAGGACAGAAGCTGGGACGCATCCTCAGGGCAGGGGTGGGATGGAGAGGAGCTTTGCCTCGCTCCACAGCTCGGCAGACGCCCCGGGTGTGCTCAGCCCTAGAGCAGGCATCTGCCGAACCCCCGTGAAGCTGCTGTCAGGGGCGTTGGGCTCCTGGATCTCCTGGACCTCAATACAGAAGCCTCAACGTGGGAACCTGGTGCCATCCAAGGCTCCGCTCCCCCCACCCAAGCCGAAGGGCTTGAGGTTCTTTAGATCCTGTCTCGTAGCTGTTGGTCCCATGCCAGATGTCTCCAATCCCTTGAGGTATCTCAGAGGAGACCAAATGTCTCTGTTGTCTCACCGTGTCCCTTCTTCCCTGAAAAAGCCTCCAAGCCCAATGCCGGACTTTCAAAACCACGAGGCTGTGACTGCCCGTGGGTTTGCTTGGCCCCTCTCTGACACCCAACGCTTTTTCGGTGCCACGGTGGTGCCCACAGCACCCGTCTGGGTGGTGTGGGGCCACCCAGTCCCGCCGTAGAGCTCCCCCCATGGTTATGTTCTCCAGCTGTTTGATGGGGTCTTCCCAACTCTGGGGAAAGGTTTCGAAGAGGATGAGGAGGAACCTTGATCCACTGTGACCTGGGTTCTCCACACAGGGAGGAAAGACTTCCCACTCCTGCGGTGGAGAGGGGTCACTCAGGGACTTTCACTTAATCACGGGGACCTTTGGTCCCAGAGACCTTTGGCGTGGTCCGTGTTGGCGCTTAAATCCATTTCCATGCACCTTTGAAGAGCTCCTTGGCCTGTTCTTCAGCCTCGTAGTGCCAAGTGTCATCGCCAAGAGCAAATCTCCCTGCTGAGCTGGGTGAAAAGGAGGACGCGAGGTGTCCAGGCGTCCTGCGCAGTTAGTGAGGGAAGGGGAAGCAGAGAGTGGGGTGGAGCGAGGGGAAGACGACTTCTGGCCCAAGGCAGGAACGGGTGACGTGGTGATGGGAACCCAACGCTCCCGTTGTGCCTGGTGTGAATGTCGCAGAGCCGCCCTGGGGAGCAGATACGGCCACCTCCAAAACCAGCTTGGAGCAAGCCCAGGAGAAGATGCAGAAGTGATTCTAGCCAAGGGAGGGTGGGGAGGGACGGGCTCGTTTTTCTCCTAAGCCTTCAATATTTGGGGCGAGATGGAAGGAAACGTTAAATCCCCGGCCTGTGTTACACCAGGCTCGCTCTGGGTCCAGGACAACCCTTTTGTAGCCGGAGATGTTTGCGTTACCCCGTTAACTGGTCATTAACTCTCACGACTTACTTGCAGCTCCACGAACGAAGAGCATTTGGAGTTCCAGAAGGCTTTGTACAGAGCGGATGCCAGGAGCTCCCTAGACCTGCGGAACATGACCGTGTCCGGCAGCGTCACCTGGGACACCTCCGCCCTGGAGACGAGAGCGGGCGATGGGAGAGAAGAAAGCACTTTAGAGAGATTCTCTGGCTTGAAGGACCCGAAGGACGCGCGGTGTGTAAAGGAGTCGGCGTTCGCCTTGGAGCCTCCGGTTGTAAATACGGTGCAGGTGGATCCCGAGCAGCTGGAGAGCGACTCCGAGGACCTGGATGGCGGCAAGGCGGCAGCGGAGACGCCCAGCCCTTGTGCTGGGGCACCGGTTGGCGGCGGGGAGGAGAAATATCTCAAAAATGAACCAAAGCAACTTGAAGGCCTCAGCAAAGAGCACTTAGAGAAAAGCAAGAGGGGGATCCAGAGGGCTGACTGGATCTCTAGCCCCAACAAAAGCCCAAGTCCTCATTACAAAGACATAAGCAAGCCCACAGATGTAGCAACCAACTTGCCCTTTCGGGGACGGGCTGCGCGTGAAGTGCCTCCTCCGCTGACTCCAACGGTGTTCAGAAAAACGCTAAACCCCGTCCCCGGCAAGTCCAAATCCCTGGAGAGCTCCTCGTCCCACAGGAAGGGGCTGATGGTTGATTCGGACTTGGGCGAAATGAACCCGCTCAACGCGGCCGAGTGGACAATCCAGAAGCCGAGTCTTCAGCTTGGCATGGACATTGCCGTCGGCAAACAGTCCTGGACGGTAAATGCCGAAGACTCGGTGGAGCGGATCCCGCTGATGTCTCTGGAGCCCGCTCCCTGCAGCTCCTATGACATCGAGATGAGGCCCTACGTGTGCAGCGTCTTGGTGGAGGAGCAGGGGAAGGAGGAGCTGGGGCCGGAGGAGGACCCTACGGTGTACACCTGCATCGAGTGCAGCATTTACTTCAAGAAAAAGGAACATTTGATGGATCACATGCTTCAGCACAACCGGGGACCAGGGCGGGACCAAGACGGAGATGCTTTGGGAGGGCAGTGTCAGTTCTGCTGCAACGAGTGTGGGTGGGCCTTTGGAGACCCCACGTCTTTGGAGCAGCACAAAAGGCTCCACCAAGAGTCTAGGGAAAAAATAATCGAAGAGATCCAGAAGTTGAACGAGTTTCCAGACGAAGGCCGGGAAGCCCGGCTGCAGTGCCCCAAGTGCGTCTTTGGCACCAACTCCTCCAAGATCTTCGTGCAGCACGCCAAGATGCACGTCAAGGAGCGGAAGGACCAAGGGGCAAAGAACATGAATCTCTTTGGAAGCACGGGCAGCGGAGAAATGCGGGATAGCCCGGTGCACGGCCTCTACAAACACTTCAAACCGAACGAACACGTGTCCCTGCAGATGCAGGCGCCGCCTCACGGCAGCGGCAAAGGGCTCAGCACCTGCATGCTCTGCAGCTTCCCGGCTCCCAACGAGAACATCCTCAAGGAGCACATGAAGTACACCCATTCTCACCTCTCCTGGGACGCCGAGGTGTACGAGGATGACCCCAATCAACCAGGAACTAGCCGAGATGCCTACAGCCCAGCCAGGCCGGGCCGGTTTGCGGAGACAGATTATTTCGGCAAAGCAGACCGGCTTTTCCCTCCGCCTCACCAAGAAAGCGCCTCGCATTACGAAGCTGTCCACGCTTTTGGCCTCACTCACCCGAGACTCGACAAAAGCAACGGGGCGAGTAAGAAGGACTACCAGGCATCGGGGTTTCACGCCAGGAAAGCAGCTCCGTATGCTGCCCCGCACAAGAACCTGGGCTTGTCCGGTTTTCCCTCTGCGAAAGCTTATTCCCAGTTTGCTCTGCAGCAGCTGAAAAAAAAAGCAGCAGCTCAGCACCTTGAAGGAGAAGGCGACGGCCTCAGGAGCCACCCGATGGGGCTGGAGGAGCTCAGGCATAAGTGGATGTTGGCCAGCGACGCTGGGAGCATGGAAGAGGAGATCTCCGTAAGCACGGAAATCTACCTGAGCGAGAACAGAGGCATCAAACCCGTCACCATCCCTCAAGCTGCCTTGGACCTCAAGAGGACGTTCCGAGACACCTTGAAGGCCACGGATTCTTCCATAGCTTCGGAGGAGCAGCAGCAGCAGTTGCGGAAGATGGTCCCCATCGTCCTCCTGGAGGAGGTGAACGTGCACCCCAAGGCGACCAAGCGGCCCCGGGGGAAGCCTTTCAAGAAGAAACCAACGCTCCCTTCCCGGGAATTCCTGATGGAAGAACCCCTTCCGTTGGATATGCTCCTGTTGGACGCTCCTCTGGAGGGTCCTCTGGAGCTTGATGACCTCTTGGACTCCGACTCCCCCATGCTGAAGAACGAGGAGAGGAAATGTCCCTACTGCCCAGACAGGTTTCACAACGGCATCGGGCTGGCGAACCACGTGCGGGGCCACCTCAACAGAGTGGGGGTGAGCTACAACGTCCGTCACTTCATCTCGGCGGAAGAAGTGAAAGCTATTGAGCAAAAATTTTCCTTCCAAAAGAAGAAGAAAAAAGGTAGTATGTATTCAATTCACCGTGCTTTCTATTTTCTCGTTTTAACCGGTGGGGTTTGCTCCTCCCACCAGCTGGGTACGTATGGCGCTGCGGTCAGCCCGAACCGCGGCGCAGCCGGAGGCGCGCGGTCGTCTCGTGCGCGCTAAAGCCCCTCGGTGGCCTGACCCCCTCGGTTTTTGGCGGCCGCGCTGACCGTCTGCCCTTCTTTCCGCAGTTGCCAACTTCGACCCCAGCACCTTCAGCCTGATGCGGTGCGAGTTCTGCGGGGCCGGTTTCGACACGCGGGCGGGTCTCTCCAGCCACGCCAGAGCCCACCTGAGAGACTTTGGCATCACCAACTGGGAGCTCACCATCTCGCCCATTAACATCCTCAAGGAGCTGTTGGCCAACTCCGCGGAGCATCCCATGCTGCAGGCGGCGATGGCGGCGGAGCCTTCGTCCCCGAGCCGAGAACGGGAAGCTCACGGCTTCGTGCCTCGCAAGAGCGTGACGCCCATGTCCGAGTGCAGCGTTCCGCGGTCTCCGCTGTCCCCGTTCCCCCCGCCCTGGGGAGACGAGTCCCTGCAGGCCTACAGAGATGGTGAGTGGCCCCCGAACGGCCCGGGCAAGCCCGAAACCCGGCTGGTAACCCCAAAGCGTCGCGTGCTGCTGAGCAGAGCCGTGCTGGAGCGGGGCGTTTACAGGGGAGGGTTCAATCGGCGTCGCCGGGTGTTGGTTTATCCGTCTCCGTCGCCGACGCTCCGTGGCCCGTGCCATCCGGCGCTGGTTTGGCGGCAGGCGGGTGGAGACGCCCACAGAGGAGAGCCGGGCAGCGCGGTCGCCCGAGGGGCGGACGGAGAGGCCGCGTCCCACCGGGGCGCTGTGCTTTGGACCTTTGGGCTTTGTCATTTCTGAAGCGTCGTGTTTAGGAACGAGGTTTCCGTCACGGAAACCCCTGAAACTTCGCAAATCCCGCGGCAGAACGCGGCGGGAGGGAAGGAGGAGAGCATGGTGGCCGGTACCGGGCCCGCCTGGCGCTGCTCGGCCGCGCGGAAGGCAGGATCGGGTCCGGGGGTCTGCGTTCACCCCTCGGCTGTTTTATTTTCCGAAGGTGTTACGTTACCGTGGGGGGAGCGTGAGGGGTCCTTCCCAAGCGGATTTAGCCGCGTCCCCGCAGCGGGGAGCTGCCTGTCCTGAACTGAAATCCCACACCCCGAAATCCTGGCTCCCCCGACTGCTCCCCGTGCCCCGTTACGCGTCTGGAGCGTAACGAACACAAATTAAAATCCGAAGGGACCCAAACTCTTCTTTCTTGGCGCGGCAGAGCTCGGGTGATGGCGTCAGCCAGCGGCGTTTTGGAAAGCGCGGCCGGGTGCTCCCGGTCTCTGACCAGCGCCGGGTGATTTTTCGGTCTCCCGGTGCCCAAACTTCACCGGCGCCGGCTGTTACAGACAGCGCCGCTGTCCTGAAAACCGGAGCGCTCGGGTGTTTTGTAGTTCGGAAGGGTGGAAAGCGTGGCGGTGAAGAACGAGAGCCCTTTGGGAACCACCGCTCGCGGGAGAAGAGGTGAAAGCCGTTCTTCACACGGCAGAGCTCGTGCCAGGTGGCCCCAGTGTGAAGTTTTAGGGGAAAAAAAAATTAAAAAAAAGGGTCGTGTCTTGAAATGTGATCTTACTTATCAGTTCAGGCAATGGCACTCAAGCTTTTTTCGGCGTGTGGTGTCGGCGCGGGGGTGGGAACTTCTGCCCCTTGCTGTGCCCGTCTCCGTGGCCTTGAACTGCCGGTGGGCGTTTGGCGGAGAGGCCGGGTCGGGAATTGTCCGTTTGGGTGACAGCCGGGGAACCGGAGCTTGGTTTTCGCTCTGCCTCGGCGCCGCGTCTAAACCTGGCTGCGGTCAAGGACGGACGTGTGGGATGAGCGACGGCGAGCGTGACCTGCGCGAGAGCAAGAGCTCAACCCCCCAGTTAAGCCGGGCTCCTGGAGTTAAACTCCCGTGCTCCCTATTCCCTTCCCAGTCTTGGCTTTGGGGGACAATGCCAAGAAAACGGTTCAATTTGGAAATCTTAAAAATCCCTGGCCTGGCAACCTGTTGTGTAACCAAAGCACGTGCAGCGAATCACGCGGAGACAGAGATCGGCGACGGCTTTTGTGTTTAAACCGGGGCTCTTAGTGACGCTCCCGGCTCCGGCGATGGGCTGCGGCGAGTCAAACTCTCCTCGGTTTGCTTCCCGCCTGGAACGACGCTCTCGGCCCGCTCTGGCTCTGTCGCAACCGAACGAAGAGCGCCGCGCCGCCGTTGCGCCGCGGTGTTTATTTAACCCTTCTCCCGGTACGCTTGCGGGGAAGCGGCTGATGGAACGCTGAAGTGGATCTGGAGACGGAGGATGCCGAGCTCTAACGGCAGGAGGATCTCCCGAAAAGTCAGCAGTGGCACCACCGTGTTGCGGTGCCGGCAGCCCCGTGCCGTGGCAGCGGCGATGCCGCTCGCGCTGCGGGCCGGTGTCGCAGCTCGACGTCTCCAGGTGGCTCTCCCCGAACCGCTTCCTGCTTCCTTCCTCCGCGCTTCCAGACGCGTGAACCGCCCGAAGGTCTCCGCCGGCCTCTCGAGCTGTTACCGAAACCCTCCGTCGCGGGGGCGGGCAGAAATCCCCTTCTCCCGCAGCGTTTTTTGCCCGGTTTTCCGCGCCGGCCGCGGTTCCTGGTTTCTATCGGGGCCGCCACGGGAAACGAAGGCGGAGGGTTCGGCTGCGGGGAGATGGATTTGAGGAGAAGGAGGCGTTCCTCCGTTCTTGGGTTTGTAACCAAATCACCGCGGGGCCTGGGTGCCTCTGTCCTCGCGGGGCGAAGTTTCCCCTCGCGGAGCCGCTCCAGCTGGGAGGTGAAGAGGAAACGGAGAGCGGTGTTGGGAAAGGGCTGCGGCTTTGAGACGCGCTCGCTCTCTTACCCTCGGCTGCTCGTTTAAAAACGACCGAAAAAAAAAAAGCTCTTTAAGCAAAACCGAAAGTCAAAAGGAGGAAGCAGGTGTTGGCTCTGCGGCGAGAACTCGACCGTGGCTGCGCGGGTGGTTCAGCGCTGGTGGCGAAACGAGGAGATTTGGGGATTTGGCTGTTTTATTGGGGCGATCTCAGAGGTGACCCGTGCCCTCCCGCAACTTCCAAGCGCGGCGGCGGAACCTAAACCAACCTGAGCCTGGCTGCCGCCGGCTCTGCTGGAGGTTCCGCCGCCGCCCTCGCCCCCCGCGCCGCCCTCGCTCTCAGAAAACCAGTGAGGTGTGGTGGTGCTGGTGCCCAATCCCTCCGCCCGCCGTAAGCAGAGACGGTTTGTACTCCTCTGTAGACCCAAATCTCTCCATCTGCCCCGTTCTCGTCCTCATTTCGCCGTTTCCCTCCCTGAGGTTTTGACCCCTCCCTGAAGCGCCGCGCTCGACGCGGGACGCGTCCCGGCTGCGGTGTGCGGAGCGGGGATTATCTGGGCTCCTGCCCCTTCCAGGATGGGCTGGGACGTCGCGTGGGTTGCGCAGGATTCACTCTGGTTCGGTTTTGGCCAGCTTAGAAGTCTGAAAACCTTTTTTTATTTTTTCTTTTTTCTTCCCTCCCGCTCTGTTCTGCGAGACCGCTGGCTCCCAAGCCATCCTTGCGGAGCTGGTGGCTTCACCCCGCGCTCGGCGGTGCCTTTCCCGGCGCGTTGTGACGGCCAAGGCGTGTCCTGCCGCTGCGGCCGCCTCCTCCAAGCCCGGCTTGGCTCCTCAGCAAGTTGTTTGTGTGTCTCCTGGCTCCGAACCGGCTGGCAGCCGCCGCGGGGAACACGTGGCGCAACTTGGCAGGCGCTGGGGATGGCATCTCCTCACAACGCCTCGCAGCTCGCCCTCCGCGCCGCCGGCCTCACCTTGCTCTGCCTCCCAGGCTGCTTTCGCAGGCCGGGCGCCATCATCCTCTGTTCTTCTCCCAGTTTTTTGGGGTTTTTTTTTCCTGGATTTAACTCCCTGTGATCTCTCTCACTGGCCTAAACTGCGAGGTCTTCCGCTAGAGCTGGGTTTCTCCTCTCCGTCTGCGGCAACAGCGCTGGTTCTCCACGGCCAGGAAGAGGAGCCGCTGGTCGTTTGCTGGTGGTTCTCCACGGCCAGGAAGAGGAGCCGCTGGTCGTTTGCTGGTGGTTCTCCATGGCCAGGAAGAGGAGCCGCTGGTCGTTTGCCGCTTGGCCTCTTACCCCGCGCAAAGCCAGGGTCTCTCCTTCCTTCGGGAGCGCATCTGACGTAACGTGGAGAGGAGAGGGTCACTTGAGTGGGACGGGCTCGGGGAATCCTTCCCCCGCTTGCTCGGATCGAGCCCTCGGATGAGCGGCGCTTGCCCCAGCTGTGCCCAGGACCCTGCTTTGGCTGAAGATTGGCTTCCCCTTCTCGAGAGCAGTTTTCCGGAGTTTTGGGATCCCTTGTGTTGGAAGAGACCCAGGAGGATCACCAAACCCAACTCCTGACTCCACGCAGGGCAGCCCAAAAGTGAAACCCTGTGTGTCGGAGCATTCTCTAAGCTCTTCCTGAACGGCAGCAGCCCTGGGGAGCCCGGTCCAGCGCCTGACCACGCTCTCCACCAAGAGCTCTTTCCCAACGGCCCATCTGAGCTCCCTCTCCGTCCCCCATCACGAGGAGGTTGGAGACATCAGCGAGGTCATCCCTCAGTCATCCCTTCTCCAGGCTGGCCAACCCTGGCGTCCTCAACCGTCCCTCACACGCCCTCGTGTCCTGTCACCGTCCCCGTTGTCCTCCCTTGGACACGGTCGTGTGTTTTTACGTCCTTCTGAGATGGGGGGGCCTCAAAGTGCCCACAGGACTGGAGGTCAGGCCAAGACGTGGGACAACCACGCCCTTCCAGCGGTTTGCTCTGCTGTGCCAGGTGGCCCTTTTGGCCAGGAGGGCACATGGTTGCCTCCTGTTGAGCTTCCCATCAACCAGCCCCCCAGATCCCTCTACCCCGACCAACCCCCCCAGATCCCTCTCTGCAGGGCTGCATTCCCAGACACGTGGAGAACAGGGAGCTCCTGGTGGAAAGCGAGTGAAAAAGGGACAGAGCCTGAGTGTCAGGGGCTCCAAAATTGATTTTAGGAGAGGCCTGGGCAACAGCTAGGGCTGGAAGAGGACATTTATTGGAGGTTTTATCTTTTTTTTTTTTTTTGCACGTGTCTCATTTCTTCCTCGACACTTTGACTTGGCTCCGCTTTCCGCCCTGACCCTTGCTTCCCCCAGTTCACTGCGCTCGCCCTCCGCCGAGGATCCGAGAGGCGCTGTGGACGCGGCCTCTCGCGCTCCGTTCCGTTCCGTCGAGGAGCACGCCCGCGCGTCCCGCGGCGGTTAGGAAAACCCGCGGAGGGGTCCGTCCCAAAGCCCGGTCAGGTTGCTCAGGGCCGTGTCCCGCGGAGTTTGGAGAGGGTTGGAGGTGCCACCGCCCCCGTCACGTTCCACTTCTCGGGTCACGTCTCCTTTTGTGTCGGCCTTTCGGATTTTCCTCCCGTTCTGCGCGCACCCGCAGCCTGACCTACTTTCCGCCGTCTTTGATTCCTGTCTCGAGTTCCAGGTTACTGAAAAGCTCACGTTGGCCTCCTCCTTCCCTCCCCTCCTTCCCCCGCGCGCGGATAACACGGGCCCTTGCCCTTGCCGTTGGCTTTTCTCCCGCTCTCCGAGGATTTCCGAGAGCAGGCAGCGCCGCGGGGAGGCCGGACGTTGGGTTTCAGCCGGAATTTGAGCTCCGGTTTCGATCCTGGGCCGCAAGAGACGGCGTGCAATCTCTTAGCCAGCGCAGGAATCGCGGCGTGAGGATCCCCGTGGGAGGCTGATGGTCGCAGTAACCTATTTCCCTCTTGGCAGAAACTGTCCCTTTCCCTTTCCCGGTGTTTTTGGGAGACGCCGGTTTAACTGTTGGAGCAGGGGATCTTGGGGGGGGGGGGGGCTCTGAGTTGGGATGACCCAGGGATGCCGCCACCACGGCGGGTTCGAAACCAGCCTCGCGGCCGCCTCCGCGTCCCGTGGCGACGAGCCGGCTCGCGCAGAGCTGGGGATGCCGCCGGCCGGCCGGCGAAGACGCGCGCTTTCGTCCTCCCCCCGGAGCGAGCCGGCGATCAGGCAGTGCACGGCCTTTTCCCCGTATCCCTCGTTGCCTTCGCCGGATCTTCCGGAAAACTTGGTTCAAATTTACGGAGTGATTTTTTTTTTTTTGAGCGGAGCCTTTTCCCGGGCGCGACGGGGTCGCCGCTAGCGCGGGGGCGTTGCAGGGGTGTCTGGGCGCTCGCGGATCCCCCGCGCTAAACCTGAGCACGCGTCGCCTCCGCGCCGGGAAGCTGCTGGGATGCGACGCTCCGTGCTGTCGCTGCGCAGAGACCGCAGCCCCTGGGCACCTCTGGCTGCTCCTGCGCGCTCTCAAACTCCTGAAACGCGTCGGGGTCTGGCCCGTCGCGGCTTCTTTCGCCCCGCAGAGCCTTTTTGAGCTGCCTGAGATGCAAAATGAAGTAGGAATTTGAACTTCCAAAACTTCCCCGTGCTGAAAACCAAAGCGTTTGGTTTGGGCCTGGTTTTGCTTCAGCTCTGGCTTCCGTGGGCTGCCTCCTCTTCCCGCTCTTGGTTAGGTTTTATTTCCACGCCCTGGGAAGGACGAGCACGTTTACTACAGCAGGTGGGCATTCCTGGTGTAATCCTGGAGCGGATCCTCCGGTACCGAGCGCGCCGTTTCGGCTCGTAAACCCAGAAACCGCTCGCGGCCGCGGCGGGACTCTGCCGGTCCCCACTCGGGTGGATTTTGGGTTCCTGACTCTGCCGGTCCCCACTCGGGTGGATTTTGGGTTCCTGACTCTGCCGGTCCCCACTCGGGTGGATTTTGGGTTCCTGACTCTGCTGGTCCCCACTCGGGTGGATTTTGGGTTCCTGACTCTGCCGGTCCCCACTCGGGTGGATTTTGGGTTCCTGACTCTGCCGGTCCCCACTCGGGTGGATTTTGGGTTCCTGACTCTGCTGGTCCCCAC
>WHYT01012336.1:0-129958 GCA_009806455.1 Tetrax tetrax
AAAAAAAAAAAAAAAAAAAGCATGTGACTACTGGTGGAATAGAAAATACAGAAGGGAAACTTATAAACTCCTTAGAAGACCAGAGGATATGGGAATATAACTTTGTGGATATGACTAGTCATCTTGAATACTTACAGTCCTTCAGTAATGTAAGAATTAAAAAATAAGTGTTGTGCCTTTTCAAGGATGTGAACGTTGTGTGAATGGCTACGACTTCACTAGCAGGGGAGATGAAGTAGCTCTGCCCATCATCTTCTGACTGAACCTGGATAAGCTAGGTCAATATGGAGGTAGAGACACTGTGACTAACGGGGTCCTTCATATGAAGTATGGTCCTTGCACTTCAGGAATACAGCCAGTGAGAAGTAGAGCAGAGCATGAAACTTTGGTGATGAGGTGCTGCAGTTTATGAGGGGTTGCCAGCAAAACTGTATTTGTTCTCATGCTTAAGCTTTGTCTTTGTCTGTACATTTTTACAAGACCAATGCATTTCAGAGAACCAGATTTATTTTTTTTCCCCCCCCTCAGGATATTATCAGGACTCCCTTTCCAGTACCAGTGGTTACAAAGTTATCTCCAGTTTTTAAGTCTTACACAAATAATCAATTTTCAGAATTCAACTTCAAAACATTAAAAGAAGACCCGTCATACAGTTTAATAACTTATATTCCTCCTATATCTGTAGTTATGTCTGACCATATATTAGCCTGAAGGGAAAGCTCTTTCCTCAGTCCATGATTAAACTAAGCATTATCTGGCATACCTTATGCACGTGAAAATCATTTTAATAGGAAACTTCAAAGTATCTGAGCAAGAAGACCATCTTCTAGGAAAAAATAAAAAAGCACATTATAATTAAAGTGTTTGCATTAGGAACTCTCACACTGCAGCTTAAAGAGTTTTGTATCTTTCCTGAAGTTATATTAAATCCTAATAGATCTGGATGCTCTTATTTAGTTTTACTACAATACTGAACTTTATCCAAGACTTTAGAATGTTTAGAAAAATAAAATATTATATATACAATTTAGAATAGGTACAAAATGAATCCATGTTGGACACAGAATAAATCTTATTGCTCCTTTTCTGCTGCAGAAAGGTGAAGCAGTTTTAACTGCTGTTCTGGCATTGTTAGGTTGGAATACATGAAATTTGGGAAGAAAGGTATTTATGAGAGGTTGGGGTTTCATTTTTTTGATGAGATAATATTGATGTGCCCTGAGGAGTTTCATAATGTATGTGCCAGACATATTTACTGAATTGTTAATGATTTAGTGGGTATAGTATTTCTGAAGGTAGACTTGCTTCAAAGTAGAGGCTGTGACTGACTTACTGAGCACTGAGTGGGAAAATGTATGAACTGAGTAAAAAAAGTATTTCTGAGCAAAAGTAATTTTCTCCCACTTTCCACAAAATAAAGTCAAAAGCCCATTAAAATGTAAACACATTAGCATCTTGAAGGGATCTAAGGCTATAAGAGGGATTTTAGTGACTACTGCTGTCTCAAGAAGAGCGTGCAGAAAGTGATGCTCACACACACGATTTGTAGAGCAAGATGCCGAACAAAGAACACAAAGTTCACCCACTCTGCGTAAGTGCAAAACAGGAACGGTAACAGTTGACAAAGTAAATGAAATGCAGCCTGGAACCCTACAGACTATGAGGCGAGTTGGGCTGTGAAATGAAGAAACAGCTGGAATGACCTCCATGTCCAGTCCCCTGTAATGTCACCCTGTCCAGCCAGCTGCTTCCCCAGTTCATGTTCTGCTGAAGCGCCCTGTAACCAGTACGCCACACAGATTTAGATTATGAGGTCTGGCTACAAAATCTTCCACCTCTGAACATCCATTAATCTGTGTAGAAGCCCCTATAAAAGCCGAGTGGTGTGATAGCCATCTGGGAAGCGCAGGCAGGAATAAACATTCTGGGAATTCATAATAGAAAAATTCATAATTGAAGAGGAGGAATGTGACAGATCAGATTTCACCAGGTACTTTTACTAATAAATTCTCACTTCTCAGCTTCTCTAGGTAAAGATAAGGGTTATTCAGGAAGACTCTTACAACTTAGGCTCAGTCTCTCTTCTTTATTTTCATGAGAAGGAAATTTATTTGTTATTTCTTGAGATTTTTTTTTTTTATTTGTCTAGTAGTGAGCCTGGATCACACATACATATTTCTCCATCTGTGTAGAATCAGAGGAGGAATGATGTGCATTAAAAAGGTTAAAAAGCTGTGTATAACAAGCCTGAGAGCTCCAATATTTAATGGATGTCTGGCTGTCTTCCAATCTACATGCAACAGTTTTTAACATTGTCTGGTTCTTTCATCTTCTTTCCAGTAGATTTTTATGCTCTATCTTTTCTAAACAAAGCCATGGATTTCAGTTAATTAAAAATGTCATTATGCACAATGTAAGTTGTACATACTTATAAATTACGCTCATGTTAAAATGTTTTATTAGCTTTACTTAGTATAATTATGGAAATTATGTTTTCCCATCTGTAAAAAAAGCTTTTTGTCAACTACATATTAAACATATAATTCCAAACAATCAAAAAAAATTAAAAATTGGAAAAGCTTGCAAAACATTGTTTCTAGCAGAAGAATATGAAAAAATTATGGAAGTTCCTATCCATCTTTGCCCTTGCAAATATCTATCTTTCCTTCTCTGAAGCTGTTTTAGTTCAGGCCTGATCATGACCAGACTACACAGTCTCTCTCTCTCTCTCTCTCTCACTCCCCCCACCCTCCAGTGGGACAGAAGGGAGAATTGGTAAACAAAAAACCCAGCAAAAACACGTGGGTTGAGATGGAACAAAAAGTAAATTTAACAGCAATAACAGAAGAAAACAAAACAGTGACAGAATACAAATACAGTATAATGACTTACAACAAATCTCCACACCTAGTTTCTTCCAAGTAGCAGGAACCTCCCCTCAGCACCCTCCTCACTTATGTACTGAGCAAGATGTCAGATGGGATGGAATAGCCCTTTGGCTAATTTGGGTAAATTAACCCGAGCTGTTAGCTAATTAGTTAATTATCCAGCCATAGGGGCTACCAGCTTCAGTTCTCCCAGCTCAGGTGAATATTAACTCTATCCTAGCCAGAACCAGGACAAAAGCTCAGACATATTCACCTTTTGACTTCAGCACTGAACTGGATTTCTTATGCCAGCTATGCAGGGTGGTTTCATAACTCTACACACCCTTACACTACCAAAGTCACGTGTGTGTGTTTGTGTGTGCATATACAGTTATATAAATAGCTTCCCTAGTTTATCCTTAAGCTCTTTAAAGTAAAATCAGGATAATCTGACATACTGAAGTTTTTATCTAGAAAACTCTTAGATGACCATGGAGCTGAAATATGCAGATTAAAGAGGAGGTGGAAGTGCAGGATCAATACACTTGGAAATAGATATTGATTCCATTAAAGAAACATGCTGCAAGGGAAAGCCAAAGGTTTTTTCTTCCTGTTGCGTGTAGATTATTATGAATAAGCTTTCTGGAAAAAAAATGTTTAAGCTTCAAGGCAGAAATTTGTGGCTGCTGCTCTTGCCGTGGTTGTGATGGACGTGAGCTGGTAGCAGCTGAGCAGAGATGCACGACTGAATGAATTGTGGAAGATTTCTGGCATGTATGTTCAGCTGTATATTTTTCTATAACCCTTAAAACTGCTCTTAAAATGAAGTAACCTATTAATTATGAGCACAGAGCAGACCATTCCCCAACTGCTTACCAGGCAGCTTCGAAGCTGAGGAGGATCCAGAACCCAGTGATGGTGTCAATGGAGAGGTTTGGCTTAGACTGGGGACAGCTGAGGACAAGGCACATGTCGCATCTCCTCCCAACACCTCTGTGCCTGCCACTCTGGCACTAGTGGAGTTATTGCCAGGTGTCTGGCTAGAACCATCAGGACCCATCTGCTGCAAACCAAGAAAAGGCATTTCATTTGCCAACAGGCTTTTCTGCCTACTTTTGAAGGTCTACTGACAGCCCCAAGCAGCGTAAGAGCCATCTCTCAGCTCAACAGTGATGACTTCTAAATGCACAAGCACTTAGTATTATTTCAAATTTTAGAAGGGTGAAAAAAAAAGTATAGATTACATATTAGAAAACACTTTTGTAACTGTCTGTATGCTTGCATATACACATGAATGTATATATGCAGATATAAATATTTGTACATATTTCACATCTCTACCTTAACTGGAGATGACAAAGAAAACCTCCAGTACATCAGCCAGCTGAATGATCCTACATAATAATTTGAATTACTTTTCATAACTTTCTTCTCAGTGGCTCAGTACACCCCAGTGGTTGGAGTCACTACCAAGGTACCTGATCAGAGACTTCTTCCTGGAGAAAAATTCATTGGATCCTATCCAAAACAGCTTGTTACATTATCATCTCTTAGCATCTGTTGCACTACCTGCATGTATATGTTGAGACAATTTAAAGGAATATATAAAATGATAGTAATACTTCTTATTAAAAAGATGAAAAAAGATATTTCTCCTTTTTTTTTTTTTCCGTTAAGGCCAATAAACAACCATATAAAGTAAAGCTTACAATAATTTGAAAGGTGCCTTGAAGTCAAACGGATACTGGATAATTCTTGCAATCTTATTAAAAGCAAAGAATCAGCAACAAAACTCATAAATGTTTTTTAAAATAATACATATTTCCAAGCATTTAGCCTAGCATTTAAAAGCAGGCAGGCAGATACACTTAAGGCAGATACTCCTAAAAACAGGAGTGCTATGTGTATGCTGCATTTAAAGGCCCAGACATTTACTCCCTCAAAAAACAGCTGGAAAAAAATTGAGATTCCATAAAAGAGGGGGAAAAAACAAGTCCTGGAGCCTTCTGGTGATGTTCCAACTCTCATCATGTAGCTCTGGAGATGGGGCAGCTCCTGTTCCTACCTGCCAAGGGTCAGGGCCTGGAGTGCAGGAAGGGTCTATGCAAACACATACTGTATCTAATAACCAAGTAATTTCAGTGTCTGACACCTGGGTGTTACAACAAAATAAATTAGAAAATGAAGATAAAGTAAAAATTAATCTGTTTTCTCTACCCCTTTCCTGATAATTAGAGATATTAGCACTTAATTTGGACTATTAGCACTTAATTAGATCATATTCTATTATCAGATTATGCCTCCCAGAAAAAATTGCTGATGCACACTCCCACTTCCTCATTTATTCCCCGGTGAAGCTCAGAGCAAATCGAGAGGGCTTGTACTAACATGAATGCAGAACTGTGCTTTGCATGTTCCCTCTGTTTCTTCCTTTCCTTCTCTACTTTTCTTCCCCAGTTAACCAGCAAAGCTTGCTTTCCTTTCTGAACTGCAGAGTTATTTTACTGTCTGGGAAGTGAAATATCTCAAATTAGTGGCCCCAGTGTGACTAATTTCTCAGGATGATGCTGAAGACATGTCATCATTAAAGAGTTACTTTCCAAGAACAACAAATATTTCAATTGCATTTGTAAACAGGCCTTGAGTTGTATAAATACAGAAAGATACTTTCCCTTCCTCCTACAAAACAAACATCTGTTAGGCTTTGATTGCTTTCTTCTTTCCTATCTTTCTCATTTAAAAATAAATATCAGTCAGATTTACTTGCTACAGATGTAACAACAAAGAGTGCTATTAATACAGGAATGGTCCCTTGGTTCATGTCCAGCATCTCTATGCCAGAGGAAAAAAAAAGTAACCAAACCAAAACAAAAAAGAAACAAACACTCCACCAAAACCCCTACAGAAGTTAACAAATATGTTGATGAAATGATCCATAACATGCTAAAACCTGCTTCAGGCTGATCTGGTGCGCCAGAAAGAAAACAGTCCACATTTTGTTTACACTCTAGTCTAATCAATGGAAAATATAAATAAATAGCAATTTTTGTCCATAATCATAACAAAGAAATGGACAGAAGGACTAAATTCAGCTTGCTGAAGTGGGAATTATATTAAGAAAAACTTTAAAAGAGGTGAATAGGCCTGCCTTATTTCTATATTCTGTATTCTACATAGCATTCCTCTCAGGATCTGTAGCGGATGGTAGTTTTACTCCAGTTGTGAAAAATGCAGACACAGGTGAGGACTGAGCTGTATCATTACTAACATGCATCATCATTTCTGCTAGTGTTAATTTTATACTATATAAGAGCCAACATGTTATGGCTCAGGTGAGTCCTTACACCTACGGCCAGCCCTGAGGGGGAGTCCTGTGTTGTACCACGTGTGGAAGGTCCAGCATGTGCTGAAGGGGCCGAGGGCAGACATGAGATCCCGCAGTGGCCAGACCCTCTCCTGCCTGCGCAGGCAGCACCAACAAGGCAGTGGCACCACACACCCCCTTCCTGCTCCTGCTGCCCCCGGCACACCCAGCTGTTGTGGAAAGTGATGAAAATCCCTATGCATTTCTAACCATTATTTATGCTGAAATCTAAATGTATATTGTAATAAACACATATGAGAGATAATACAGAATTTAGCTATTTCCTTTTGAAGTACTTAAGATATGTTAAAACATTCAGGAGACAATCTACAGCTTAGTGTGTAAAGTGTGTTTTGTCCAGGGGAAAAAAAAATAATCTTACTGAGTGAAAGTATAGCTGCTAAAGTAGAACTGTCTTATCTGGAGTTCATTTCAAGCCAACTTGCCTTCACAGGGAAAAGAGAAAATCCCTGCCTTTCACATCTTTCTGACAGCATTTTACATCTCAGTGTTTTTTAGCAAAGTGGAATTTGGCAGTGAAGGAATGTCATGTGTCTGCTGAGAGCAAGAATACCAAAGAAAAGGAAAAACCTCTAAAAATTGTCAGAGCTTATTTACAAGTCATAATGGTAAGACATTTCCTCCAGAGGTCCCCGGATGAGTCCATCAGCAATACTTCCTCATCTAGAAGTCTAGTAGAACTAAAGGATGTAATTTCACACAAACTGAAATAACAACTGATTTTTGTGTTGGACTTTTCACCGTACAACTTCTACTGTGAAGCATTTCAGGTATTAAACAAGGGAATAACATCAAGACAAATATAAAAAAATATCCTTTGAGCTTTCAACAAATAGTTTCTCAAGGAAGTAATAGAGCTGTCTGCAAATACACTGGTGTTTTTCTTTAGCATATCACTATTTTATCTAGAAGACTTGATTGTTCCCCCTCTTTACTTCTGTACTAAAAAAACCACAACAAGCTCTCAGCAATGTAACTTTCAGTAAGTTAATAGAAGTTGTAGATTACTCAAGTAGTAGGAGGAAAAAAAGTTGTAATAAACACATACAAATTCTGCCATTTTTTCTTGTCTTCCTTGATAAAAAAAAAAAAAAAAAGAATATTTCTTAACAGAAAAGCAAGCTCTGTAAGGATGAATGTAGACATTTAGCTGTGGCAGCATGAGAGAAATCCATACCTGGACAAGACCTGCATGAGCACTGCAGTGAGAGCCTCCATCAGCTAGATCCTTGCCACTTAACTTGTCCTGTGAGCTCAGGTTCCTCGACATTGCCCAAGTCTAATTTTTTTTTTTTTCAGGTAAAACCTGTCTTTTTCTATGCACACAAATACAAACCTCATGGTCATGAAAATTCTTATTCTGGGCTTTGTGTCATTTCTGGATTATTTAAACCCTTTCCTGGCAAAGAATGATGAAAACCTGGCATTCTGAGATCTACTGTAAAGTAATGTAAACATTTCTAATCCATATATGACGAGAAAAATAGGTGAATATGATCCCCATTTTAGAGCAGTGAACCTCATTCACACAAATGTGGATCAGATAACTAACTAGAGTGCCCTTACATTTTATGTGCCTAGAGTTTGTGTGTGATTCAAATGCATCTAGTTACTGATTTTCTGAAGTTTGAGAGGTCTTAAATCTCCTCAAAACACTGAAAAAAAAATTTTAAAAGCTGAGATATTTTAAATCACTGCCCAAACCCACAAATAATCTATGTCACTATTTGAGCCTTCAGGAAATAGTGGCTTAAACATCATCCCCTCATAGTCACATGTATGGGATTTTCACCTCAGAGTCTCTGCAGTTGTAAATCACGCTCAGAGGCATGTTTCAACAAAAAGCTGTAAGACATTATATCAAGGCTGAGCAGTGGCACAGGTCAGAGTGGAGTTCAGGAGTATTGGTGTTCATGTCTTTAAAGCAGAGATTTCTTTCCTCCACTGTCACGATGCAGCAAGACAGTAGGCTGCCTGGTCCAGGAATAGACCACAGCAACGAGCTGAAAAGGGCCTTTCATACATGAAAGTCCTTACCAGTGCTAAACTAAACAAGGTACTGTTGAGTCAAAAACACCACCTACAAAATCTTCCCACTCTGTAGAAGAGAGAGCCAGTATTCCCACACACAATCTCCTTAATAACTAATCCTAAAACTCTTTCTTTTGCTCCAAGGCTATGGTTAACCTTTTGTATATTAGGAATGAAACTGCTTTCTTTTTGCATCCCAGTATTTCTAGAACTTAAATGAAAGTGTCTTGGATTTAAAGGCAAAATATGTTTTGAGGAAAGCTTCCAGAAGTTGATTAGCTACGACAGTTAGGAGCACTGATTGTATAATATGAGAGAATATGCATGTTAATATTATGTTTGATTATATAATGTCAATTTTTCTAAAAATGTATACGGAATTCAGTGTGCTTCCTTTGACTGCAAAATATATGAGTAATTATGCATTAACATAATAATATAGTAAAGTGGGAGATTTAGTTAACAAACTCTGGAAGTTAACACATTTCTTTAAGCACAAGACATGAACCCACTATTAATGTCTTAAAACTTTTATAAATGCCCCATTGTATTTCACCATTCTGCATTTGCAATTTGCGTCAGTGGCAAGGCACAAGTGGTATTTTCCTTCTGCACGAGCCTTTCACCTGCACTTTCCAAGGCTCTTTTGCAAACAATGTGAATTCTTTTAGGTACATTTCAGTTTTACACATAGCCAACTAAAACCCACTAAACTGGAGCAAAGAGTAATGAAGTCTGTGCATACCCTCCTGCAGAGGAAGAGTTGAATCGCTCCAGGATTCATTTTGCCTGAGAGGCAACTTCCAGGGTAGATGGTGCATTTTACCTCTTGCAGGGCAGCAAGGCTATCCGAAGGTACTGAGCAGCCTCAGCAAAACTGGAGTGACAGATGTTGCAGTCTCCTACAGGCTGCTTTCCCAGTGAGGAGCAAGAACTTTCTCAAGCCTGGAGGTGGTGCACGATTGCCACCTACAAACATGAGATTGCAGCCACCCTGGACAAATGGCAGTAGCATTAGCTGTATTTCAATATCAGACTACACTATTAGAAATCTACAGTAGTCAGCAAGCCCTTAGCAATATCAACCTGGCAGCTAGAAAAATGGTCTGGGGATGGTCTGAAGGAAGCCTTTGCATGGAAACAAAGACAGATTGACCTCCACAGTGTGAAGGGAGGAAGAAAAGTCTTTTTCAGAAGCAGAAATATTGGGAATAGTAAGATTTTAAAGGTCAAGATATACTCCCTACCTGCCTAGGAGCAATAAAACAGGTGTCATCTGTTTGAAATTCCCTCCACCTCACTTGGCTTTTGTGGGAGGCCAGGGTCGACTGTTATTATTGAATATTGGTAATTCTTTCTTGAATGTGCATCTGATCTGCACCATCAAAGAACTACTTTTATTTCTCCAATTAGTGATAGCCAGAACACATACGTTCCATGCATGATGCTGCAGGGTATGTTTCTGCATTTTTTAGTACTCAGGCAACATTATTTAATTTATTTTTTCCCTCTCTGATGTAGGCTGGTAGTGGAAAAAATAATTGGGCAAAAACTAGGTGGGTATATTCAGGGAAGCTAGAAAAGATGTAAGTGGACTTTACTGAGTTCAGTGGAGTAATGACAGTTACTTAACTACATAATCTGTTCTCTGTCTGTCTGCTCTCAAGATTGTATACAGCCTCACTACCTTTTTCCTCCCATGCTGTGGAATATATTACCTGGAAACAATCAGTCATTCACAGTAACATAAAAATAACATTTCCATGCCTGTGACCAATAACCATTTTTCTGTGTAAATAAAAAAAAAAAAAAAAAGAAAAGCCCTGAGGCATTATCCTTTAGATACCTTTAAGCAGCATTCTGCGAACCAAAAAGTATACTTTAGTGTGAATTCTTTGAGGTGGAAGTACTGTCAGTCTTTTCTACAGTTAAGAAAATACATTGTATTAAATTTTAGGTCTATTTCATTTTCTGTTGTAAAATGGAAGTAATAGTGCTTGTCTGTAACAATATATGAATATTAACAGCAAATGAAAGCTCCATAAATTGCCATATGTAGAACCAAAACCAAAGAACAAGTGGCTGTGGTGGTGTTTTTTAATGGATGATGAAAATTTGAGTTTTGTTTTGAGTTTGAAGCGAGTATATTGACCCAAATCTGTGCCATCTCTCTGTTTGATGCCAAACTGAGTTTTGAATTATTCTTTCTACCAACATTTGCCATACTTTTGAATGCTAAATTCCACAACAGAAAATTGAAACCAGCTGTGCCTTCTTTCATCTCATCCATATGCTGTAAAATCTTTGCCAAACAAGCTCCATAGCTTTTCCTTGTAGGGTATCTTATTTCCTGTTGTTCTTGTTGAGCAACGAAAGAGCTATTAGAGCTGGAACTTGCATACTATCAGTATCTGGACTGACATACAGCACAATTATGTCCATGAGGTGGAAAGCTAGCTGTTGGGCACTGCAGGAGTAGCATGCCCTTGATAAGGGAAAATACACGGGGGGAATGGTAGAGCACCACATGAAACACATGACAGCACCTGCATAGTTATTTTACTTTTTTATCTTCACAGCTGTGAAATTTTCAGAGAAGATTTGGATGCTGAGGAAAGCCAAGCAGTGGTAGCAGCTGCCCAAAGAGGTTGTGCAGTCTCCATCTTTGGGGGGGGGTGGGGGGGTGTTCAAGACCCAACCAGAGTCCTGCTCAACCTAGTCTGATCTTAGAGCTGACCCTACTTTGAGCACGAGGTTGGACTACAACCTCTCAGCCTGAGTTACCTGGTGACTCTGTGATTCTGGGATGTATCTTTGTCCATACTTAGGGTACTCTCTTTGTCACAGTAACAATGGGATTTTCATGTGGCCAAAATAGCCCATTGGTTATAATTTCCCTGTTTTTTTCTGGCATGAATACATACATAACTTCAGAGATTATTACGGTCTATTTTAATATTAAGCCCTACTTTATATAGAAATGCTAAGGATATGTTCACAGTGGAACAGACAAGGCAAGAAGCATGATCATGGAGCACAATAACATCTAGCTGCCTTAGTTTTTACTGCTGTTTTCAGATCAGTATTGCAGCCTACCCTGGGGTCTGTGAAGAACCTGTTTCTACTGAGGGGAAGTTGTGTGCTAAATTGGAGAAAGGAGATTCAAGGCTGAAGAACCTGAGAAGTCTTGAAGTCTAGGGCACAAAGAGAATGATCTTAAATGTTTTTCAGTTCCAGAAGATTTTGATACATTTTCAATTTGTTTCTACTAAGGGTTACAAAAAGTTTCCCATCATGGTAAGGACTGAACTGGAGTACGTTTTTATAAGTTAACAAGAGTTTCAGGTTGGGAGTGCTGTGTATCAGCAGAACATGGTGCTGCAAGCATCCTACAGACCATATGTCATTCTCAGCCCATCCCAAGCAGCTTGGTCCTACACCTGCTTGAATTCTGCAAGGGTCTCTCTCATCTGCTGCCTGCACTGAAAGGCTCCCTGCAGTTCAAAAGTAGGAGCTATGACAGTTCAAGCTAAATATGTTTGTTCTGTCACTAAAAGCATCTCCTGCATCTTGTGGATGAGTGAGAGACCTCAAGACAAATATTCACCAGTGATAAATATTCACCAGCAGGTTAACTTCTTCTATTTGTTCTTTACAGGCTCTGAATAAAATTACCTGTCAGCATCTTGTTTTATTTGGAGGGGCACCTTGCTTCCTTCTACAGAAGTGAGTCAAATCTTAGCTAGTTAGCATGAGTCTGAGTAATGGCTCTCTCCTTTCACTATATTGAGTCTTCATAAGAAAAAAAAAAAAAGTGTTACATGGGTTTCAGAGAATGTGAAGTACAAGAAATTTACATGGAGCTAGATAAAAGGATTGGGTTATTTACCTTTATGAACTCCCTGTCTTTTCCAAGTCTTAATATTTTTTTTCTGCAGTTGCCCTGCTGCAATCTGATATCCTTTGATCATAATAGGATTTTTCATACAGTCACACTATGTGATAATTCAGTGAATAGAATTTCTTTTGAGCACTCTGCACCCACTGGAGTAGAAGGGAAGTGGAATGAAATGTATATGCTAGCAAGACTTCTGAGAGGAGTCAAAAATTCTTTGCAACTAAAAATTCAAGAAGCTTTTAGTAAGGAGACATCCCAATTTGTTTAACTACAATTTATTTTTTTAAAAAAAAAGGAAAGTACAATAATACCCAGGCTAGAATGCAAAGCTCTGCAATTTGCTTTGACAGTGCCCCAAAGGAGCAAATAAATGAACTTCAGGAAAGATTAATTTAGAAGAAGTATTTGCAATGCTGAATTGAATGTAGGTCAGATTGGCTAGTGCTTGTGGTCAGGAAATGGGAATTAAGAGTCTGGATTCCTTTTACAAGTGATACACCTTTCCCAAGCCATTAAAAGAAAGGTTTTGGCAGTATTATTCTTCAGTAGATCCAGTAAAATCATCTTTGGATTGTAGAAATTTCAACACTAGTACAAGTGGCAAAACATAACCTTAAAACTATTGGTGTATCCATTTACATATCTTTACAGTGGTACAGTGAGGTTTTAATCAGATGTCATTGATGAAAATAAGTTTAAACTAAATATTATGATTTAAAGAAACAGTAGAAATACAGTCAGATACTATCTTGTTAACATAGGCGCTTCCATCTTCCTGGGCTCAACCCTCTCTTTTTTAGTACATGCAAGAATTAAACAAAATGTTTTATATATTTCACTTTGAGCAATGGAAATTCCAAGGCTTTTGTAAGATTCCTCTTACAAAAAACCACCATAACCTATAAAGAATTTTTCTCTCTGACAGATAGTTTTTAGAGGAACTGCTAGGTGCTTTCACAAGAGAATGCTGAATACTTTCCTGGAAAGCTTCTACGCATCAGATTGGAATAGAAGACACAATTGGGTCTTTATAGCTGACTTTATTGTTCATTTACTAGTTCCTTATTATGTTTACAGAATTATTTCAGCTTCTTTTCATTCATATTATTATTTTTATTTGACAAATAGGGTAATTTCCTTTTTTCTTTTCAATGTCAAACTTATTTGTGTTGTTTGTTCCTCCTTCTCTCCCTTCTCCTTGTGACTCGTTCACAGTTGCCAGTATTCCTTGTCTTTGTCAAGCAGAAGATTTGGTTTCCTTCTGCATTCATTTCTGTATTTCAGAACCTGGGTTGTTTTTTTTTCTTTTTTTTTCTGATTTTCTTCACAAGAGAGTGGAGCAGTTATTGCTGTGCCCTGGAGGAGAATACTGTGGGCCTCTTTGCTCTGTTGGTTGCCTGAAGGGATCATTTGGTACCAATGACTAGTAGCCACTCACCTTAAGCTACAGCTGCTCCAGGAGAGCATGCGTTAAAAGTTTTCCACTAGTGGAATTTTCTTAATTCCTTTCGAAAAATCTAAGACCCAGTCTAAGAAAACAAACAGCCAAAATGAGGAACAGACACAGAACTACTTACAGACCTGTGTTGTCACTGTACACAAATGTTCTCCCATGACACTGGTGGCAGTCCTTCAATTTTTGTCCAAAAGAAACTTTCATTGTGAGATGAAGCCAGAAGACCTGCTGCCAGATTTCTTGCTCATTGTCTCCAGTACAAGTCAGGAGGAAATATGTTGAGGTCAGATATTCCTGTAGAAAGCCAGAATAAGCAAAAGAAGAGCCCAGCTGTGTGTCTGAATTTCCCCATGTGTCAGAGAAGTTCATGTTCTCATAACACAAATCTTTAAGTAAACCTACTGCTCGGATATACTCCTACTGTGTCCTCTTTCAGATCTACTATCCTGATGGATAGAACTACAATACCAGATAAACAAGTGAAAATCTTGTTCAAAATTTGACCATCTGAATGTAAAAATTTTACCAAAAAAAAAAGGACTAGCTGTCTTCTGATAGTTCATGTCTCTCACTTATTCTAAGTTGTAGCCGTAGTTCAGCCCTGATCTGGACCAGACTACGCAGTCTCTCTCTCACTCCCCCCACCCTCTGAGAGAATAGGGGGAGATGATATAAGAAAAAACGGCTTGAGGTTTGAGATAAGGACAGGGAGAAATCCTTAAAGTTACGGGCAAAACAGACTCGACTTGGGGAAAACTATTCATTTATTACTACAATTAGCATGAGAATGAGACAGAGAAACAAGATAACCTCCTCCCACCCTTCCATCTTCCCAAGCTTAACATTATCTCTACTACCTTCCCCCCTCCCCGAGCGGCACAGGGGGTAAGAGGGAATGGGGGTCACGGTCACTCCATCATGCGTTGTTTTATGCCGCTGCTTCATAATTGGGGGAAGAACTCCTCACATTCCTCCCCTGCTCCAGTGTCCCTCCTACAGGCCACAGTCCTTCATGAAACTGCTCTGGTGTGGGTCATCTCTTCCATAGGCTGCAGTCCCTCTAGAACAGCTGCCCCAGCGGGCCCTCCATGGGCCACAGCCTCCTTCAGGCCTCCACCTCCCCCGGTACAAGGTCCTTCACGGGCTCCAAGTGGATCTCTGCTCCTCCGTGGACCTCCATGGGCTGCTGGGGGACAACCTGCTCCACCATGGTCTTCACCACAGGCTGCAGGGGAATCTTGGCCAGGAGCCACATTACTCCTCCCCCTCCTTCTTCACTGACCTTAGTGTCTACAGCTGTTTCTCTCACAAGAAAAGTTCGTTCTTCACAACAGGCTGGCAGAAGCCTCTAAGGATCTCTTCACATCATCCATCTCATCTCCTCTCCATTCCTTGCAGCCAGGCTGGTCTGAGTTGGGCCCAGTCGGCTGCCTGGGGAGAGGCCAGAGGGTGAGGCCTGCAAGACCCCAGAGGCCTGCGCCTCCCCCTCTGCACCTCTGCCCCTGCTCAGCTTCTTCACATCTTCTCTTCTTCTTTTTCTTTTTTTTTCCAGTTTTCCCCTTTTTAAATACGTTATCGCAGAGGTGTTATCACGGAACATTCTGCTCTCAATCGGCTCGGCCTTGGCCAGCAGCAGATCCGCCTTGGGCCCGGCCGAGTCCACCGAAGAAAGGGGAGCAAATTCTAGCAGTTTCCTACAGAAGCTATCACTTTAGGCCCCCCTTACTAAACAAAACCACAACATTCACATAAGTAAACTCAATGTTTCAAAACCAGAAGTCCTCATCAGAAGAAATGTTGGCATTCAGGACACAGCTCTGATATTTCCTTTGCAGTGTGAAGGGACTTTTGTTGCTTGACACTGAGAGGGCTCTTTTCTTCATCTGTGTGGCCAGTAGTTTAGACATAAGGATTAAATGATGAAAGAAAGTGGAACTGTTCATTAGCTTAACTTCTGCCATATTGGCAAGACATGGGCTTGCATTTTTCTTTTCCAGCCTTACACTACTGCACAATACTGTAGAAGTAGCTTGACAAGCTCTGGAACAACAGAAGCCTATTTTGCCAAGTTTTCATGACCTGAGGCGCACAACAGTGTCTGATGTCTAATAACCATCAGGTAAAGATAAAGCTTTTATGTCAAAGCAATAATAGTGTCTCTGTCTCTATGCATTCACCTGTTTTCAGAACAGTCCGTTGAATCTGGTTGAAATTGATCACTGGCTTTAAGGACGACAAGTTCGAAACAGACCAGTAAGCAGAAATATATGGACTAAGAGTAAGAGTAGACTCACATGAAGCCACTTTCTCTCAGAATTGAGTCTAAAAAATACAGACAAGCAGTAAGTCTCGCTTGTGTCATTAGTAAAAAGCAAACAAAGAAATAAAATAGAGTAAGAAGCGGTACTAAGGGCTTATGAGCTCAAGTAGATCTTTCAAAACTGAACTTATCTAGGAACCTTTAATGTCCCATAACTGATGGGACATCATGTCAAAATATTTTCCATCTATCTTTTTAGCTGTCTATTCCTCTCTCTCTCTCTATGTCTATCTAAGAAAAGTAAAGGACTGAATAAAACTCTGCTTTTATATGAAGTTTAATACCGAAATAAATGAGCTTTTCTTGGATTTACCCAGCTGTCAGAAAAACTCCTGCCTTCCACTCATCAACCAGGATAAATTTGTTTGCTTAGTTTGCTTTTTCTGCACAACTAGGCTGATTTTTCTTTGATGTTTTGGGGACCTGATCTAGTGCATTGCAGTGTTCGCTCCTTTGAATTCAACCTAAGCAGAAACTCATTACTATTAGTTCTGGAACTGTTCCTGGAGCCAACGGTACTGGTAAGGTAGCAATTGCTATGTCCTATAAATCCTTTGCTATAGTTGTCCCTGTAAAATCCTTTTCTTCTTAATTAAGCAGTTTGAAAATAGAAGGAATATGCCATAGTAATGTATTACAGTTTTATCCCTGAGAGTGGATTTTGCTTTCAGGTTACATGCAATCAGTTTGAGTTAGCCTGAATCTTGTAAGAATGCTGGATTGAAAGGGATTTCTCTGTAGGAAATTAATAGTGTGAAAGCTATTATCAACGCTTGAAACTAAACCCAAACTTTCCAGCCAGCCACAAGATGAAGGTAGAAAATAAGAAACAATGCAACTGAAGCAAATCAATTGTGTTCTCATTAAAGTCAACGGACATTTTTTCATTGGACTTGATAGGAGTGGGATCTGTCCCAAATTCTTCACTTCTCCCACTAGAAAACGGAAACTGAAATTCATGTTGCCATTTTCCCACTCCTAATCTCATTTCCTCATTTTCCTCTCTCTCCCTCAAGCCTAATTCTCTGGAGACTTTCTGAACAAAGTAGCAAGTGTGAGTGGAGGGCTGCAGAAAGGGTGTGATCAGGTGCATGCAACATAGCTTAAGTTTTTCTGGCTATTTGCTGCATCAATGTGCTTTTCTTACAGCTTGCAAAACTTTGCTTTACTGAAGTCTGATATAGATCCAGGTATTTTACAAGCAAAAATATCATCCTCTGGCTGACTACTTGAATAAGTAATTTTTACCTCGGTGATAAAAATGGGAAGATATTTTAATGCCACTGAAAGCACTGGGGGGCAGTGTGATCTAGAGAAGTGTGCGTTGGCGCAGCTGCCCTACCATCCACCTGGGCTACCACTTCCAGCAGGAACACCTGCCTTTATCTGGCACAGCTGCTGTACCTCCTTGAAGGTCTGAGAGTATGTGCGTGTGCTCTGTTTCTTCTGGGAGGACCCATTAATTGTTTGGTGACAAGACCCAGTAAAATAAACTATAGTGTAATGTTAACAAAGGCTGACAGTCTAAAAGGTCTGACTTACCATGAAAGTGCTGTGAATAGATGAATACTTGTTTGTCTGCAGGACCATCTGAGAACAAGCAGAGAAGACTCTGTGGTGCCTGGGTCTATGACTGTGTCTGGCAAGAAAAGAAAATCTTGTCTATTATTTCCAAAATATACCTCTTCCTGATAGTGGAATATGAAGAGTGCTGCAAATTGATATTGTCTGTTGTATGTTTTCTACTTGTTTTATTGTTTAAAATTTATTATTTCTTATCTTGCACAAAAGCAAGCAAGCAGACTAATCAACTATATAGCATCAGCTAATGCGGAAAGCAAACAAAGCAGCTGCCCAGGGGAAACAATACACAAACACAGCATTTCCCAGAAGGTGCTTATGTAAATTATTAATTTTTATTTTTAACATCAGAGGGTGCTGCTATTATTATTGGCCTTTTAATTGAGAAAGTTTGACCTTGTAGCACATCACTGGAACTTCTAAATGATGAAGGAAAATGGTGGAAATCTGGTAGTTTTTCAAACACCCAAAATGTCTAATGTTGAGGTTTTCATTCTGCAATGATAAGTAGTCATTCATAAGGAGAGCATGGTCTTTACAAACAACTTTTATCTGAAAAGAATTTTCTAGGAGTTGCAGTCTTACAGGCCTGACTAGCAAAAAATTTCCACAATGAATTTTTGGTTCAAGAGCAGAGAAACTGTAACTGCTTTAATCATGGGACAACGGCTGAGTCCTAGAAATGGTATTGAAGGGTAACTTCCACTCAGGTGTCTTAGGAGGAATTCTGACCCTGGGGCCTTCAACATGGTGTAATGTAATATGCAATGTATGGGCTAGCTTGAATATGAAAGGCAGTCCAGTTATAGTCTCAACGGACTCTTTCATATGGTATATTGTGTCAAAAGTCTTATCTTTGGTCAGTCACTTTTCCTCCTGCAGTGTTTCTGAAATGACTCCTAAAGCAAGAGCTGCGATGCCCTCTGTCCCATGCTCCATAGTTCTGCTGCTGGTATTAACTCCTCATCAGGAGTTGCATCTATGTTTTCCAATAGGCAGATACACCTGGAAAAGGGATCAAAGTGTTATAAGAAAAGCTGTTTGTGCACTGTATTCACAGATTGTACCCAAAAAAGAGCAGACACAATTTGGCTTCATAAGGCTCTTCTGGAGTATGTAAGGCTGTCCTAACTAAACCAGCAATGGAATTAAACTTAACATGCTTTTCTTTTTACCTTATTGAGAGCTTCTATGCTAAACAAAAAACAAAAGAGAACAAAACAAAGCAAGCTAAGGAAATTATCCATATCACTATGACACTACTGCTACCCTTGTGTGAAATCTTTAAGGAGGAACTTGTTTATTCTTGACTCATACAAAATACACATTTGGGGGGGGCTTGATTTTGCAGCCAGGCTCATACTCCTGCTTTGGATCTATTTACATATATAATTGTAATTGTCTTTTGCTACTCTTTTATATAATTGTTGATAGATATATTAAGATAGAATATGTGGTCATATGAATGTTACGTGTGCCAGAAAATGAGTTTCACATGGAAATGTACGTGGGGTAAAACAAGGATAAGTAGACTGTCATTATCTGTCTTGTATGGAGGACAACCCCTGTGAGCAGAAGCAGTGATGAAGGCTGGCACTACCAGAAATGTAGCCCGTGTTGTATAAGATGCTGAGAAAGGTTAGAGTGAGGTTGTTACCAGCAGAGATAGATAGATGTTCAGCGGAGGTAAGCTGTTTTTTTTTTTTTGGCATCATCAAGTTTATTGGCTGACCTCATATTTCTGAATAATACCCAGGAAACCATCAAATGAGAAAAGAGCTACAGCAAACACTAATTAAATGTGTGTTCTTGCTCTCTTTCAGGCTAATTAGCACACACAGAAATTAAGCTCTGGAGAATAAAATGTTCAGCTTGGAGAGTGCAAGAAAAATATGATGAAAAAAAACCAAAATCTGATCATGCTGTGCTCTCATTGGAAAGTGTATTTGCTTCTACTCACTGTGGGCTGATGCTTTAGCCTTCTTTCCTTTTCAGCCCATCTAATGTCTCCAAGTAAAACTTATGAAGTCACAGAGTATCTTTAGTTTCACTAAGAAATGCAAGAGATCATGCAAGGTTTGCATGCCACTTGACCAAATTCACTTAAAAGTCTGGAATCCTTAGAAAGCCATTCCGATAGTTTGAGAATGTAGTGCTTATTGCCTCTAAATTTCATAGAAGATCAGCTTCTTCCAGAGATCAGACCAGGGCCTGGGATTCAGGTAATGTGACTAGTATTCAGAGGGTGCCATTAAAGTTCTATTTCGAGCCACTTCGGTTCTCCAGGTCTCAATTTCTTTTTCTAAAGCCATTTCACATGTGTGCAATGTGACAGTTAAAAAATGGTTATTATCATTCTATGTTATTTTCCAAGTTTCATGCCAGGGAGAAAATTCTAATCTGGCAAAAGTAAATGTAGCTGTAGGATTTTAAAGCTTGAATTTCCATAGCCTCTGCATGGGTATTTTTATAGTCTGTATTGACAGAATTTAACTCGTTATCTTTCATATTACATATTAACAAGTAAATTACTACCTCCACACCAGTGATCTTTGTAATCTATATCTCTTTACATCTATCAGCTTCATTTTCTAAATGCAAACCCTAGCTTAATTTCCTATTTATACCAAATAAATATGCACCCTTGCATATTTTTATTTGCACTCATCAATGTTTCAATTATTGCAGTGTACACAATAAAAAGTGATAATATTCCCCAAGTAGATTCCTTTGGGATACTATAAATCACAGGCTTTAAAAAGAAAGGTTTTTAGAAATACCGAATAGCAACATTCAAGGCCAGGCTGGATGAGGCTCTGAGCAACCTGATCTAGTCAGGGATGTCCCTGCTCCTTGCAGGGGCGTTGGACTAGATGACCTTTAAAGGTCCCTTCCAGCTTTCTATGATTCTATGATTCTAATTGTTCTGAAGACACACATAACTACTAAACTTAGCCCAGACCCTTTCCTGCCGAAGAAACTTCTGTTAAAATAACCAGCAGTAGACAAAGCTTAGGTCTCCATGAAGTGATGCAGCTGTTTTTTGTAGCGGAGTACAGCTAAGTGGATGGCCTAATGAAGCAGATTTTAAAATCCCGAGACAAAGTACACATACAGAGAGAATAGTCCCGTGCACTTCTCTTTAAGAAATTGATCTTGAGGGACATTTCTTAAAACATCATGCAGAAAAATCAAAGGAATCTGATCTTCCTCTGCTTCCTTGCTGGGATTTTAAGATACATGTCCTATGTTTTCAGGTCAGCACAAACTAACAAAATGACAACCAAAATGTGAGTATCACCTTCAGGCCTACTTCCTTTTCCTTGTAGTCTTGTGACAGCCAGGAAAGCAGTTTGAGAGTGGCTGGGTCATGTAAGAACATGTATCCGTGAGTTTGTACTTGTGAGATTCACAGAGTTCACTTTTCAGAAAGAGTACTTCAGCCCCAGCACTGGGGTCTGGGCATTTATGTAAGGAGTTACCTATTCCAGTCAGTAGACTGGCAGTTCATATCATCACACCATACTATGAGAGGTACGCACAGGGAAAATTAGGAGTCAGGGCCCACCTCAGCGTCTTCCCTTGTGGTCTGCTTTTGCACCTTGTTACTCCCACTCTGTCTGGGCTCTTGGACTCCCAGATGCTTGGTATCCAGGTCCACTGACTCTGTTGCTCTAACTGTTGATCTGAGCCATTTGCCTTTGTTTGACCCAAGAGGACCAAGTCAGTTGGATGTCTGTAGGCTAACAACAAGGCCTTTTGCGAAATTTTGTAAATGATTTCAAAGCTGGTAAGGTGGCTTAGAGTGGATTGGATTAATCTAGCTGGCCAAATCCATCCTTACTATTCCCTTTCAACAAAGGTGGGAATTGGCTCTTGGATCAGGAGGCACATTTCAGTGTCTTCTACACAATTCTGTGTCGGTGAATAGCCTGGAGACCACAGACAGTACACCACTCTGGAGTGAGTGTGTGAAAACTGCATCTAACAGTCATGGTTGAGAGGATGGTCCTTTCTGACCACATCTAAACCTAATGTTTCATCTAGAAAATTAAAATAAATGTTTTGGGCATAAAAACAACAGTGAAATTAAATGTGGAATTCCCAGATCCATCACAGTGGCTCTCTTCAGGAAAAGCATCTCTGAAGAGAGGTGTTATTGGTGCCTGTGTACCTAGTGTAAGCAGACTAAGTTCTCCCCTTTGGCATCCAGACAAAATGGAGATACAGAGCTGGAAGTTCTCCAAAACCATCCTTATTTCTCATGACAGCAACTGAGTGGATGTGAAATAGACACAGTTAATTATAACAGTGTGACAGATACTAACATTCATTGAAAATCCATTTTTCAAATGACATTAGTATTTGTACACTAAGATACAAAATTGGTCACAAATAGCATTTAGAAAGCAGGGTATTTATTCACATGGAGCCAGTCATTGCAGATTACATTAATTCATATGCATGACATCATTAATTAAAAAATATTTGTTGTACAGTCAGATTGTATAAACCTCACTGGAAGACTGAAGAGATTTACTAGAAAGTAATTATGTATGCTGAGTTAAGTACAGTAAAGCTGACAGAAGAATCTGTAACTCTGCTTTGGATCTATAGAGCTTCATCTATTTGCATAAATATCCTCTCTTGTCAATCAAACTTTCTGTACAGCTACCAGCAAGGGCAACTTTGTAATGAAGCAGGCTGTCCCCCTACAACCCATGGCGGTCCACGGAGGAGCAGAGATCCACCCACAGCCCGTGGAGGGCCCCACACTGGAGCAGGTGGATACCCCAAGGAGGCTGTGACCCCATGGGAAGCCCACACTGGAGCAGGCTCCTGGCAGGACTTGTGACTGCGGGGGACCCACACTACAGCAGTCTGTTCCTGAAGGACTGCACCCTGTGGAAGGGACCAAGCTGTAGCGGTTTGTGAAGAACTGCGGCTTGTGGGAAGGACTGACATTGGAGAAGCTCATGGAGGACTGTCTGCCATGGGAGGGACCCCATGCTGGAGCAGGGGAAGAATTTAAGGAGTCCTCTCCTGTAGGGTGACGTTAGTGGGGCTGCAGGTATGCAGGAGGGGCGGTCCACAGCGATATGCATGTTAGGTGCGGATAGGTTCATGGGCACAGAGGGCAGGTTAGTGTACGTGGTGGGCACGGATGGGTTCATGGGTACGGAGGGTGGGCGCGTTCGCATGTGTAGTGGGTGTACGAGTATTTAACCCTGTGTTGCACAGCATTAAATTGAAGGCTTAGCTTGCTGGTATCCATGTGATGCTCTCCGTTCCCCGGAGAGGGGCTCTGGTGCATGCGAGGTAGGTTAGCTGGCAAGAGAGCTGGCACTCTCCCTGAGGAGGAAGGAGTGGCAAAGACAACGTGTGTGACTAACTTACCGCAACCCCCATTCCCTGTTCCCCTGTGCTGCTGAGGGTGAGGGAGGAGAAAATTAGGAGTAATGTTAAGCCTGGGAAAATGGGAGGTATTCTTAAGAATGGCGTTTGTTTCTCATTATACTACTCTGATTTGATTGGTAATAAATTAAATTAACTTTCCCCAAGTCTAGTCTGTTTTGCCCAAGATGATAATTGGTGAGTGATTGCCCTGCCCATCTCAACCCATGAGCCTTTCATTATAATTTCTCTCCCCTGTCCAGCTGAGGAGGGGAGCAATAGAGCAGCTTTGGTGGGCACCTGGCATCCAGCCAGGATCTACCCGCCACCTTGTACCTTTATGAGCAATGATACAATGAAACTCTAGGTTTCACAAGGGCAAAATATCAAGAAATAGTACTTTGGCAGTTCTGTTTCCTCATGAAACTAAAAAATCCAAAACTCAAAAATACATACTTTTTTTTCTAGACTCCAGAAGTTTGTATATGTGAAAGTGGAGACTCTTACCTTGCTCCTGCATGAACAACATACATATATAAGCATTAATATGTCTGTCCTATACAGTGAACCATTTTAATTCAAATTCAAGTATCAGCATGTGACAAGTCAAAGTGTTCTTCCAAATAAGATCGGACACCCAATTGAGGACCTGGAAATCAAACAATAGACATTAGAGAGAAAACACCTGACAAAGAAATCTTTTTGATGGAGTATACCTTCTTGAAAAGCTGACTTTTTCTTTGTGAAATGTTGATAGTAATTTTGTTTGGAAAAAAAATTTAAATAATTACTTCTTACTTACAATTCATTTGAAAAGCATTTGAATTGAAATGGAAATAAATAATTTTGATTGACCCCAAACAAATTAAAATCAGTTTGGAAATTTGTTTTCTGTTTGTCTTTACTGTGCCGTGCACTATAATTACTGTTTAAATACATATCTAACTATTATGCTATATTCTTCTACCCATTATGTTTGTTTTGGGACTTTTAATGACCTCAAAATGCCATGTACATGCTTTGAAATAACATAGTGTTGATATCTTCATTAGTGAGAACAAAGGTAGCACTACTTGGATAACCATGGAGATGTAACTGTTTGCAAAACACTTCAATTTCTTCATAGCAAAACCAATTCCTTGTGTGCTCCAGTAGCAAAGGAAGGCTCAGTTATGTACACTGTGCACTTGATCCATTCAGAGCTTTGGTAATTTACTGAACTTTAAGAAGGGCAATCAGAGTGGCAAAGCAGCAATTCATGAGCAATTTCCATTTGGGCAAGACCCATAAAATTTTTGATTAGGCAATTCAGGCATTGTTTAAACTGAAGTTGTAATTAAGTAACCTTCACTTACTTAATATATCATCATTAATTTTAATCAGGCATATTTGTTATTTTTGGCATTTGAAAAAAAAGCTAATTAAATTCTAATTCAAAATTCATATCTATATCTTGATGCAGACAGTCTGCTGCAGCATTGCTTTAGTGAAAATATCTGTTTCTCTAGACATCCTGTTAATGAAATGACCTATCTGCAAAACTGTGGCTCATACACATAGATTAATACTGCCATGTTTTACAATTCAGTCTTAAATTAGCAAGGAGGTTGCTATCAGGTTTATTTTTAATAGAATAATTGAAAGTATATATTGAATTTGATTTCATAATTTACAAGTATTTTTTAATAGTATAGTTGGGTAACTAATATCTTTTCCCCACATTTACATTACTGATACTGAAAATTATTCATTTAAGTTTCCTGAATAATTCTTTATGAATGCTAATTCTTCAAGTTCTTATTTTAATAACATATCATCTACAGTATATATTTCAGTTTTCTAATTTATTTCTTATTTATTTCTATTTATTTTTTATTTATTATTTTCTAATAGAAATACTTGCTTTTATTGAATAGTTTTCCATTTTCTCAAGCATTCCCAAATATCTGCTGCAGCAAGTAAATGATTTACATAAGCACTTGAAAAAGTTAATTTAAAAAAGGTAAAAGAAACCAAGTGTGAGAAAATTTGAAAGTTACAAAAAATTCCAGCCTTCACTGCAGAAATTATGTTATGTTCTACAATTTCAGATGTAACCACACCAAAGATATGGAAAAGATAAATGTATTTGTGTTCTAGCTATAGAAAGGGAGTTGCATTTTAAAAGTTATTTTAAGAGCATTTAGTCCATGCTTACTCAAAAGCAGAGGGGGAATGACTGTCAGCTTCTGATATCTGCAAACCTTTAGTCATTATTTATTCCATATCTGATATTTGTGTGTTTAACTAATCAATATTTTAAGGCACATTAAATATAACACTTAAGTTATGGAAAAAATTGGTATCAAATCTGCACTGATAGAGATCTTGGTTTTGAGAAATCGTTAATTTAATCTGATTACGAGGAGGGAGTTAGTTTTAAAGGGTTAGATCAGCTGTGTCTACACACATTGGAATATTTAAAAGTCAACCTTAGGCTTCTGCTTGAAATTTTTATTAGAGTGGTTTGTAACTAGCTGTCTTGCTCTGGGATGTTGTTAACTGTATCTCTCAGAACGTTTTAAGCCTAATCATTTGAAACTGCCCTTCTTTTAGAACAGTAGGAAAGACATGTAAATCTTTGTTAGAGTTAATAGTTTAGATAATTACAGAAGTTTTCAAACTAGCTCTTTAATTTGACAGGCAATTTAGAGGACCAAGAAAATGTAAGTGTCACTTGTAAAACATATCAAGAAAATGTGTTTTTCTCTCCTTCACTACTCTCTGCTCTGCTAATTAAACTGCAGAATGAGAATAGAAGTATCTTTGCAATATCGAATTTACTGGCAAGATATAGCAATTCTCTTGCTCACTGAATGTTTCAGCTTTTAGCAGGAATACTAGACTCTCATGGAGAGAGAGCAACGTTACACTATGAGAAGCACTTCATTGATATAGATTCTTGGCTCCATCAGTAAAATTGGTTATTCGAAGTTTTAATACATTCAGATGTAGAAGATTCAAGAAATAATTCAATAGCTGCGAAATGAAAAGTTATTAAGATCTTTATTTAAGAGCTGTAATTTCACAGCTTCATTTGGAAAAGAATAACAGATTTTTAACAATTGCTAAAAAGAGGAAAAGTAGTTTACTGTAGACCATTATCTATATAATAATTAATATTTACGAATCACAATTGTAGCCTTGCTGCAGTTTATGAAGCTTAATCTCAGCCATTGATTCCTAACTGAATCCTGATAGACTGTAAACTTGTCATTTCCTGCTTATTAGAAGATGTACTCAATACATCTGACTAAAAGCCAAATATGATGATTGACTACGGACATATCAATATTTAATGTAAGGTTGATTAACATTTTACAGTTTGTAGACACTGGGCCTGACATTAATGGCTGAGCCAGAGAATGATATCTGGTCCTTGTTCGTTACCCGGTGAGTAAATGTGCTAAGAAGCCTTTGTGGGTCATAGAAAAGGGTGTCTACTTTATTGATTTTTATACATAGGATGAATTTATAATGCTTTAGAAAATAGACATAGCCTTTAGATAAGACATAGGTACAATGGCAGGACTGGTATTGTAACAACGGTGCTCCCATTGCCATAGGCACAGACCTGCGCCGTTGGAGATAAGGACGCCTTTTTCATGGAGTAATATAGAAGGTCCTTTTCTGTGCATCCAATTAGTGAACAACATCACACACCAAAGGAGGCCATTTCAACATGTGCTGTCTATAAACAAGTGAAATGGGACTGCTCTGTCTCACAGCCGAAGCAATCTAACAGTGTTAGGCATTGAAAGCCTTGAGAAATGCAGACTGTAAAACCCAAAGGCAGACTGTTTCTATGTGCTATGTGTGTATTTCACCTGGCAAAGAGATGAATCATGTCTCTTTGAGAGAAGAGAAAGCTGTCCTACAGGGAGGCAGAGTCACGGAGCTGCCCTCTTCGCAGTCTCAGCGCCGCGCACCTGCCTGTCCACACTGTAGATGCAGCAAATACCCATTTTCTATTTTAAAGGAAAACTTTAAAACTTTTTCTGTCTCTGAATTTTTGATACATTCATATATTACAGAGAAAACTGCTTGCACCAGCTAGTAGGCTAAGGATTTAACCCCCTTGTGCTGATGTTTAGTAGCAGATATTTCTCTCCTACCTGAGAACAGGCCCCGTGCACAGGAGCCCCACCTGCCCGCCCAGGGAAAGCCATCCTGCACAGCTCTGCCAGCGCTCTCTCACCCATGTCACCTCGTGTCTCTGGTTAATTTGGCCCTAATACACAGAGTTACTAGTTCCTGTCCTTTCTCCAGGCCAAAGTAGTCCAAATCCTAAATGAAGGTCGGGAATGATTTTGTTACACGTATCATGGCTCCCCTAAACTTTTAGGCCACAATTCATGGACAACTGCTAGGGCTCTTGTTGTGCCTCACAGCCTGTCACAGCTCAAGTTCCCTAATTCACAAGTAATTAGTATGAAATGTAGACCAGTAGCATAAAGAGGTTAAAAATAACAACTTATCTTTTACTTATAGTAGAAAACAGCTGTGTACTAGATGCAACCACGTGACAATTTTTTGGCTTATTTTTGTAAATTGCATTTGCTTTTATGCATAGGTAACCAGGAAGAAGAGGGACACTGCATTTAGATCTCAGCTGAGAGACAGATAGCTTTTTTTTTTCATAGAATCGTAGAATCATAGAATAATTTAAGTTGGAAAGGATCATCAAGTTCAACTGTAGTTCATTACTGTAGAAAAATATGAGACTGAGATTTGAATATCAACTCTTCATGAACATAATGATATAAATATTTTTTTACACAAAATGCAACAGTCAGGTGGATACTTACATATTCTTTAAATCTACCTAGGCACAAAGGCAACCAGTGATAGTTGTCTTTTAGCAACAATAAACAAAATGACCATAGCTAATGTAATGTGAGACAGTTCCAATAGAAATTTCATCATTACTAAGTTTAAAAAAAATAAAAAAGAAAATTCTTTTCCTGGACAATCATAAACTATTGTGCTGGGCTGCAACAGAACAATAGTCTCTGAGGCACTCTATCCTTTCACCTCACCTACATAGCCTGAAGCTAATTTCATTCACTGTGACTTGCAGGAAGAAAACAATAGTGAGTGTCACTACAGTAATGGATATTTGAAGCTACTTAAGCCCTTAACGCTGTTTTTCTTTGCATATGTACAAAATTAATCTCCATTTATTTTCATGAGAAGGCATTGCTATGTAAATCAGGTTTTTGGAAATGTCAGCAAGCTGAAATGAGAAAAATGCTCTATATAGGAGGAAGTAACAATACTACTACTCTTGGTACTGTTGCTATCATTATTATTACTCTTGTTATTGTTATTAATGTTATTATTATTATTTTTGTACTGGATCCTTGGAATTGAGATAAATTTGGGCACTAGAAAGAGGTTTTTTTGTCAATGTGAATGTCTGTGTTATGTTTGTCACAGGATATTGTCAAAGAGAAGAATCAGTAGGATGCTTTTTCATTCTGCAGTGCATTTAAAATAGATTTTTCACAAGGTTTGAAAGACTGCTCATTTATAGTGAAATTTTTTTTTAAAGGTACTATTGGAAGGGAAGAAGCAGAAAGAATAACTGAATTCAGCCAATTTCAAACTTCACTAGAATCCTGCATGTTTAAACAGCTCCCTGTTTACTCAATGGTCCTTGAGGATGAAAATAAATGCAACTGCAGATCAAGATCTTATTAACCACAGTCTATGCAACTGCAGATACAACTCATGTAGTAACTGCTCACACAGCACTGTGCACAGCTGTCAGGAGATATAAACATGAGCATAAACTGAGAGCTAATAGCATGGCAGGATCTTGATAGCAAAAGCTGTTGTCAGTCTACTGTGATTTATTCATAACCATAGCTCCTGCATGCTGGAGAATCCAGGTGGTGCTTGCTGCAGCTCCTGGGTGCTCTTGGAAAGCCCTCAGGAGAGTGATGGTGCTGCCTGCAGAAAAACATGCTTTAATATATTGTGAAAGACAGTGTCTGAACAGCACATTCTTTCCATAATCCTCCTGGTGCATCACACACACACAATCTGTTGAATATAAAAATGCTTCACAGTGGAAAGTTCAACTCCCCAGGCTCTTATTCAGCAATTAATTGGAAGAAGTAACCTTTTTTTTTTTTCCCTTTAAGTTAGACTCGTTGTCACCATTTCATTAGAAGGTATGTCAGTATCTTTTTAATGAAAAATATTTAAATCCAAATTTTCACTAAAATTATTCTCTAGTTTTTGAAATTCATGTGTGATGCAGAATGAAATTCTCTTGTCTGTCACAGTATGAGACAAACTGGCTGATATTAACATTCCCTTTGACCTTTATGATAGCTTGTTGCACAGAAACACTTCTGCCCTGAAGGGAAGAGCAATACTACCCGCAGGTCTTTCCCATCTAAAGTGATGTGAGTCAGTAGAGCATATGTAGTATTCCCAGAAAGTACTGGCAGTTTGGGCTTCCAGGAACTGTACTGCTTAGAGAACAGGGGTCCCGGTTTTCTGATATTGTAAGGCAATTCCATAAAGTTAAAGGTGGAATTTCTTTAAATCATATTTAAGTTAGACAGTTAAAGATATATTAAAAACATATAGAGTTGAAAGGAAAATGGTCTTCGCTGACATAGAGCCAGTGGGCAGTGATATTCTCTAAGAAGGAATGGCCTAGAAAATCAAAATCCCCCAAATCATCACCCAGTACCACTGTTTAAGGAAAAAGGAATAATTTAGCCCAGCTCAGCTCAACAACAAACACTCAGTATATCAGCTTCTTTGAAAAAGGAATAATCTTTGCTGGCTAACCACAGTTTAGACTATACACAACAGCACTGAATATAACCATATCTACTTCTTTTAAGATCTTGCACACAGTTCAAGACTTTGAACTTTCTTCCATGGGCAAGGATAAACAAGCCACAGCACAGTTAGCCAGGGCACTGAGACACTGAAATCTCAGCATGGATGAAAGTCAATCTTGAACAAATTTGTCCATAGAATTGTTGTTTCAATGCATACCCCCAGAACCAGAGTATGCATTGGCTATGCTGAGTATATTCAGGATTTTCTTTACTTTTAGTCAGCTACTGTATAAATTGTTTGCTGAGAGGACTCATATTTGACTACTACCATAAGCTATTGCTCCATCCAAAATTACTGCCTGCACTCCTGACTTCATACTGTTTAGTTTAATCTTGCTTCTCTTCAGTTCTCAATATCCTCCTGTCACTGTATGGCATCCTCACTTTCCTGTGCACCCCTTTAATTCAGATACTTAAGAAAATGTTTTTCACCCTCTTAAATTAATGAATAGCTAAACACTATTAAAGCTTCCATTAGATTGAGTAAAAGCAAGATGTTCCAGGTAGTATGCACACACTCCACATACATATATTTTCTAGACTACCCACAAGGCATGCCTAATGATGTGTAAATGCATTTTCCTCTCCTCTTTCCAAAATAAGTGAAATGGATGCTTGGGAAATATTGGACTTCTTTTCCCAACTTATCTGTCTTCACCATGTTGCAACAGTGACTTTGAGTGACAGTTTTAACCTATACCATTATTCCTCTCAAAAGAAATATGTTTTTCCTCTCTGCTTTGTTAAACAAACAAAAGCTGGAAATACTATGTTCAAAAAAAGTCTAATTTTGGTTACCATTACTTAGAAATTCATAATTGTTCAATGTCACCCATTACTCATTCTTTCTGAATGTCACCCACTGCTTAGTTGTATAGGACATGAAGCGTTTGGAACCAGTCCATTTATGTGAAGTTTTTTTTTCTTCCACCAACGTCTACTTTATGTAAATCTGTCCTTCCTAACATTAGCTCCCGAATAAACATCATTTATGCTGCTATGACCTCTATGGGGCATATGTGGCCTTGGTTCCCTGGGGAGAATAAATGGCAGTGGCAGGGAAATATTTGTAATTTATTCATTCTGCCTCCTTTCTTCATCTTTTTCAACCTTTCCTAGATTTCACATGACAGGGATCCTATGAAATTCTAACTGTAATCAGGAGGAAAGAAGATTAAATACCAGGAGTGTGAAATGTTGTTTAATTTTAAAGAACTACTTTTCTCATTTCCAAACACATATTCACAGTAAAATTAGATTATATGCACCCTAAAAGTAATTTTGGTCCTAGAAGAGAAAAAAAAAATTCAAAATATTATGTAACAGAGTCTCTATATGATTGCGGATGAAATACTATAAGTATTGCCTCCTTTTTAAAAATAATACATTGTGGAAAATACGTTGATTGCTATTTACAAGTTTCCAACATCAGTGATTGCATTAGTAAAATCTAAAAGCACAGTCTGGACACCACAGCTGACATTACAGTTTTATTCAGATTCTGATACTTGCTTATTATAAGTTCAAGGATTACTGGAGAAAATAGCTGGGAGCAGTGTAACTTCTATTTTCACCTACATGCGATTACATTAAATTTATCCTCCCTATGTACTGCAAAGTGGTATGAACCAATATTAGTGAAATTGCAAATCACACCTTTGTTTTCTTTACCTAATTTGAGTTCTTGTCCAGTGAGAGAAAGGTCTTTCCTTCTGGGAAAGAACTGAGCGGTTGAAGAGGCCATACCAGACCGGGCTGGGAAGAAGCTAAACTAAAACCAAACATACTCCTAACAAGGCTGTTGCTTAAACAGCTCCCTTTGTCCTTTCATCTGGTAAACCTGGCAGAAATGCATCATTAGACAAAGACAAACAGAAAGCTTCCCCCTATTAGCAGGTGCTCTGTATGAAAACATTGAAAATTTATATTTGATACACGTGTGATGCAACCCTCTTCTGTTCTTCTGGGGAGCATCATAGAGAAAGTTTTGCAGTCTATATCTGTTTCCAATTAGATTTGACAAGGGCAGTACCAATAGTCCTGGCCGAGGGGTCAGAGCCAACGCTGCAGTTCAGAGCCCCTTGTAGTGATTTAAGCCAGGCCACGACTCCAGGGCTTTGAGTTCAATTGTTTCTAGCTTCCTTCTTATTTTCAATTATTTCCTTGGAGATTGTCTGGATGAGACAGGAGGCCAGGGAGGCTAGATAAACAAATTATTAAAGCATTTTTTTTCTAATGCAGCCAACAGTTTGAGTGCAAATGCTTCCTTTCCTTTGTTCTGCCAGATTCCTGGCTATTACAGAAAGAATAAAATGACTACCTAAAAAGTAAATCATAAGACAAGTATCACAGTGTTCAAGACAGCTTTGAGTGCATTTTATGTGAATATTTAATGTAGTCCTATCCTATTCTTCCTAGGCAGATACTGAATAAAATACAAAAAGCCTCTATTTTCAAGGTGTTAAAATGAAATAAATTCTTAGTGCTATTCCTGTAGCAGGAACCAAATGTTAGTTTCCTGAGACCAATGTCTCTCAAAAACTTAGTCAACCGTGACTAGAAAACAAGGTCATTATTTCTGCTCTTCTAAGTCTGATTTCGAATGGCACTATTACTTTCAAGCTACAGGAAACAAACCCACATAATTTGTTTCTACTGTTGAATGGTTTGAAGGCACAAATTACCTCCCCTGTATATTTAGTGGGAAGATCTTATGACTTTTTTTTTTGACTGAAAAGAAGATAGAGGTGAATTTAAGAGACATCTATTCTACTGGTATTAGTATAAAACAATTATTATTTCATAAATTTTTTAAATGTTCATATGAAAAATGTTTTCATTCTTACAAAAGAAAATGGGAAAGTTAAAATGAAAATTCAAAATTTAAATGAGGAGAATTTCCAAGAAAACAAAGATACAGAGAAATTTTATGTTCTAACATGAAAACAGCATATTTTCTTTAAAACCATTAATTTATCATATCTGGCATTCCACTGATAATAAAACAGAAAGAAAAAAAAAATTTAAACTAGAAATTAGTCTTGATGCATAAGGCAGAACGTGAAAATTCATTAAATTATTTGTGTGTAGTTCAAATTTAATTTATCACAGACAAAATACTTCAGGCATTCATCTGACTTTAGCCATGTAAAAGTAATAAGACTTTTAGTCCAGGTTAGTCATCTCAGCTTCTTTATGATTCAATAGAGTAGTATCAAAAGCACACACTTTTTTTTTTTTTTTTGCAAGAAAACAAAAAGAATCTACTTTCAGTTTCTAAACACTGGAGTTTCCTTTATGGATGTCTGAGGGTCTGCATCGGGACCTAAATTAACATGATGGATTTTTTTTCCTTTTTTCTTTTCTTGGATAACTCATTTAAATTACCAATATTGAATTCCAAGTGGATACATAAAATTAACTTTCATTTTCATGAAGATTTGTACTAGTGAAGTAAGGGTTTCAAACTTTTCCAGGTGTAGCCAGGGTATAATTACCTCATGTACAAACATTCAGGAAGTCTACAGCTCCATAGTCTGAAATTGTAATGTTTCCAAAACACCTTTCCATCTGTTTTTCCAAAATGCTGTTTTTACTATATCCAACCACTATATAAAGGCATATAAAGGCACCTCATGTTACTGAGGTGATCTCCTCCCAGGTAGCATGGATGCAGACTTTCAAATTCTGCAGCAGCCAAAAGGAGCTGGCAGGATCCTGCACCTCAAAGCCTGAGATCCAAATTGGTGTCAACAATGCTGTGTGATTTTCAAAACACCAATGACAAGAAAAGGCCACATGTAGAATTCTAAGCATTGAAAAACTCAGGAATAACTAAGAAATCAAAATTAAGTTCACATTTCTATATTCCCATTATGAATAAGGAAAAGTGGTCATGCTATGCTAATGTGTGCTGTTGCGTTAGATTCTGAAATGTTTGGACAGCATTTTTCTTCCTCCTCTGCTATTTTACTTCTAATTTTCAAATGATTATCCTCTCAGATTTGTGCTGACATTCCCTGGAAAAGGAAGAATAAAATATCATGAGAAAGCCCTTGCTTGCTAAACTTGAAGAGAAACCTTGAAGCCCATGTATTTCTTTGTTTTAAAATTGCTAAACTGGAAATAGAAACTCCTCTTAAAAGTGAACTAAACCTTTGAGCCCGAATGTTTGTCAGTAACTATTTCTCTTTAATGTTAGATTGATATCCAAAGACTTAGCAGACCTTTTAGCAAGACTTCAGTGCTGCCCAGCAATCAAAACCTTCTTTGCAAAGTGTTTCACTGAGGCAGAACTACTTCTTCCCTGTAACGCCAGACTCCTGAGAGAACGGTGTCCTCAGTGACTCAGACCCAGCAGCCGAGCAATGCAGGGAGGGTGGTTACGGTTGAAACCCTTCCTCTGCAGTATCTGAGTCATTGTTTAGCGTGCCACTAACACACATACATCCTTGCAGCCCATTTCTGAAGAGCCTGCATCACACCCTCAAAACAGGCTGTATGTACTTTGCTAAAGTAAAAGATCTTCTGGAGAGTAATCCACTTCCATTTGTTCTGCAGTTGAATGCTGAGCTGTCTGCTGGAAATAAATAACCAATATGTTTTCAAGCACTTTGGATCTTTTCACATCCCATCCTCGCCACTTCACAGGTTTCTACATATTGCTGTGCTTCTGCTGAATGTTGCTATGCTTCTGCCCAGGCACTGTTCTGCCCAGAGTACGCTCTCTTGTCCTCCCTTGGCGGAGGAGAGAGCCCTGCTCTGTGGGTACTCACACATCTCTGCATAACCCTGCACATCTCTGCAGTGATTTGGTCTCACCTACACTTCCACTGTCTCACATGAATATCCCAGAGAATGGGGATGCCTTATATCACAACTGTAGTGTAATTGCAGCTCTGCCTCATCCCCTGAAACAATCCCCAGGTCTCTTCAAATTACAATCACATCCCTGTCAGGCTGATTCAGCTAATCAATCCACAGCACAGCGGTAGCTGAGATACTAACTGCACTCCTGTATGTAGGGAGCTCTCTGTGCCTTTTGCCAGCTCTAGAGCAGCAGGGTCTGTACTGTGATTAATTTCCTGAGTTCCTATCACTGACTTCAATCTTTTGGAAAGGCACAAGGTAACCTTAAGAGTGAATAGAAAAGGTGTTTTGTTTGTGATCTGTTGCTGACATATTCCTCAGTATGCAGGATGGCAGGACTGAAACTTATTTCAAATAAATGTGTCAAGGTTTTGTCAGCTGGAGAGGTCAAACACACACTGCATGTGGCTGCAAAGGCAGCGAAAGAGCTGATTTCTTGGGGATGCTTGTCCTGTGATTTCAGCTGGAATTGTGAGCAGTCATTTCCACACATCTGAAAAACACTAAGCCTTTTAAAAGAGCACAAGTTCCTTTCTTGATCCTACTGATGATTATCTGCTCTTCTTTTTCTTGCCCTCAGCCAGGCATCCTCTCACTCCTTCCTGCTGAAGCAGATAAAGCATCAACCCTTCAAAACCTTCTTGTGACCAGCTGGGAATCTGACACAAGGTTTGTCCCCTGGCAGCTCCTATCCTGTTGAAGTGCCCTTTGCAGAAAGCACTGGAAGAGAGGAGAGAGCGGTGCGCAGGAGCCTGCTCTGCCCAGCTCTGGTGCTTTATCTCAGATCACAGCCTTTGTATCACAGGAGCTGCTCCCCAAGCTTTTGGCCTCTTGACAAAACCTATTCAGTAAGGCACACTAAGTGAGTGCAGGTTTCCTGATAGTAACAGCTTTTTCTAGGAATTAGAACTGAGACTATCAAAGTTATAATTCTTCACTTAGAGAAATTTGATAAGAAAAAATTTTTGGTCAGGTCTGGTCAGAGCTGATTTGCAGACATAAGTGCTGCAGGCAGAGATCTACTTAGATAATCTAACTCACCAGCAATGAAACCTGAAGCTACATGAAAGCTAAATCTAGTCTTGAAGACCAAAAATATCACATATGACGTCCAAGTTTCTTTGTGTTTAGTTCACTTAAATTTAACCCCGATTTGGATTTATTTTTATATTTCTGAAATAATATAATAAAACTAAAACCAGTCCACGGTAATCTGCCTTGTGGTAGAATTTTTTTTTCTAACACCGTTTTGTCTTCACAGGTTAAAGATTTGTGAGTGAGGAAAACATTAAAAAAAAATTGTCTTATAAGCAATGACTAGTTTAAACATAAGAGTTCTGAATTTAGCCAGGTCACTTCCTTCTCTGTACCTCAGCTTCCTTGTCTGTAAAATGACACCGGCTTCCCCAGTGAAGCATTTTGAAATCCAAAAGAAAACACTAGCAGTAATGGTACTGCCATCAGCTCTTTTTAGTGTTAAGCCAAACAAGTTAATTTGTCATACAGGATGTTTTAGAAGGATAATATTTTCTCCCACTGTGAATTGCAATTAGAATGAAATTAGGCAAAACATTGAAGTCCAGCTAAATACCTGCTGAGTTTCCTTCAAAAGCTGAAATTCAAACCTTCAATGTTTAATATCTGGCTATAAAAAATAATGACAGAAAACATTGTTAACTACACCCACCCTGTTTCCGTGAATGTTGATGACTAAAGGACTTTCTATATTTGCACTCATAACTTGTTTGACAATTTTTTCTTTTTTTTTTTTTTTTTTCCCAGTATTGCTTCTCCAAAAAGTTTTCAGGAGTCCCACATTATTTCAGAAGAAAGTTGGGAGTTTTGGCCAAGTGTCTGGAAGTGGGAGCAAGTGCCTGGAAATAGATGACTTCAGAAGTGCAGAGGCCATGTTAGCTGGAGTTCTTGCTGTTTTTCTGCATCAGCCTGATTATTGTGTGTGAACACCCACCCAGACCTAGATCAGCAGCCAGATTTGATGACATAGACATGTAGTTATTAATACAGAGTATTATTTATATAAAGTAGTTGTATAAAAAAAAATGAAAATAAACACCCAATACAATAGAGACAATGAGTTCCTGCAGTTTAACAGGTCACACAGGTTTGGTGACCCAGCTGAAGGAAAAATGTCTGTGCGAAACTGGCTCAAAATACTGAATACACAGTCATGGTATTGTAATACTGAGAAAAAAACCTCACTGTTTGAATCTGAATATTGAGATGAATATTTTGAGGATATCAGTCTCCACTGTGTGTACACCATTTTGAGCATGCTTATGCAGGTATTATCTCCTCTTTCTGCTTGCTGTAGACATCACAGTCCCATACAAATGTTGTGCAAATATGTCTTTGTTAAAACTGATTATTGCCATGATCTACAAACATGCTTTTGTGGTGCAACTCATCTGATTGTAAACTTACCTGTGGTCACGATGGCAGTGTAGCCCTGCCTTTGAGACAAGGAGAGACACACTCCAAGCAACTGTAAAAGGCAACATGAGCTGAGGGGAAAAGCAATTAGAGGGGAACTTCTTGATTCTAAAGTAAAAGTTAACTAATCTGAAGGGGGAATGAAGAAGAAGCTGAAGCTTTATTTGAGATTTATGGTACTTTCTCTACTTGGCAAGGGTCTTGCTGTTCTAGTATTATACACTAAATAACATCATTTCATTTCATGCACTTGTCCTTTATCTCAAGGGAAAGGGCTTTTTCCTAAGTAATAATGCCATTGTTGCAGAACAATTTTTTTCTCTCCAGCTTCTTAACTTTTTCCTTGGGGCTCTGGACAGGATGACTAGACAGAAATATTTCTATCAATTTAGTCTTTCCTATGAAGCCTTGATAACTCTGTTACAAAGCTGATAGAAAATAAGATATGAAAGATAACTTTTTATTTCTGTGAGAAAAAGGTGACTGTACTGCAAAGAACAGGGTTGTTTTTTTTTTTTTTTTCATAGTGAAATTGCCCCTGCCCAGGTCTGTTGTTTAGATTTGCCTGTGTAATTTATTTATAAGCTGTATTAAATATTTGTAGAAGCTTACTTCTGGTCTTTTGCTTCAAAGCAATAAAGAGAGAAAATGTTTACTCCTTTCATGACTTTCAACAAGTGTTGGGTTTTTTTTAATTTGAGTAGTTCTTTATTCTACATGTTTCAGTTGTTTAATTTATTTCAGAAGCTTCACAGCTGGAACAATTTTACCAGAGTAGTGCATTTTGCTAAAATAAATGATTTCTGGTATATAATAATAGAAATTAGTCTAGAAATAGTCTGAAAAGGCAAAAGTAATTTACGTGCTTCTAAGCCTGAAGCTTTTCAAAAGGTTCTGGGGAGTTAGAAGAATGGCTTCGGAGTACAGTGATCCCCCTCTTGCATATAGGCATCTTCCCCTACCTAGGCACCATTTCAGTCCCCTATCTTCCAACTCTCTCCCTACCTAAGCATCGTCCTCTGCTCTGCTATTGCTCTTTTTTACATGATATCACTCAGAAGAGCACTAAGGATGGTTTGATGGCTGACCAGCTAGCTTGCTCGGTCACTCATGTTTTCAGGACACTCTCTAGGAAGCAAGTTATTCAAAAGAGTTCTTCCTTACCAGGCTAGCATTTCTCCCGCTACAATCTAAACCAAATAGACACAAAACTACTGGGTATTTGGGTTTATGCCACAGTACTCAGACTTATCCACATAGCTTGGAGGATTTGCTTGGAGAGCTCTGTCACTGATGAGAGTCACGGCCTTAAGTGAAGATCACCAGCATCAGTGCCCTGCAGCTGCAGCTCTCAGCATCCATCATGTTGTCCTCCTTGGCAGCACCAGCCATAGGGATCTGACACCTTCCTGGGGGATGGCCAAGGCCAGGCTGAGTTGTGGGCCCCTAAGTGGGCCTGGCTTGGCAGGGCCCATTGCCGGACAGGGCAGAGCTGTGCGGAACTGGTCACCAGTGCAGCATTGCTGGGGAATGGGCTGATGGCCCTGGGGGGCTGACATGGGGTCCTGGGCTGTGAGCAGATGAGGGGAGCCCCTCGGGGTGGACAGAGGCAATAACACCTGCAAATGCCCTGAGAGTCCCAGCAGCATCTTTCTGTGAGATTGTCTCAGAGTTAAAAACTCCTTAAAAAAAGAGACCTGCCTCCAGCAGCTCACATTGGCATTGTGGGCACAAAAACATCTGTATTTTTGAGGCTAGAAAGGTACAAGCTTTGAAGGAAATTCAGAGTCAATTCTAATCATTACTTTTCACTCCCAGGTGGTCAGGACTTCATCCCCAAAGGCACCGCCATGTAGAAGATCCCACAAGCGAAGGCTCGCTGAACATGACGTGAGCACCTCTGCCCAGTGTGATCCTGGTGGACACTCTGGCCAAGGTGAGGTTGTCAGGCCTTTGAGATGGCCATGCACACACAGGGGAGCTTGGCATTTGGGTCCAGACTCCAAGGATGTCTGCTCTTGGGGATGAAACATTTGGTAAGGGTTTGGGCTTGAAGTCCTGGCTTGGGTTCATCCTTCCTCCAAACATGTAGCAGTTTCAATGAATGAAAATCCAGGAGGTGGATTCTGGTATTTTTCTATCTTGCCATACTAGGAAAACATTTATGCAATCAGAAATGCTACTATATTTTCTCATAGACTATAGCATTCTGTGAGACTAATTAGCAAAAGACAGAAATCTCCCTAAAGATTAAGTCAAGAAAATGAAATGTTCTCTTTTTCTCTGCTTGTTTCCAGTGATTCAGATGGAAATTTACCAAAGAAAATATAAGGTGAGAATGATCCAGTTGTTGCATAAAACCCTGCTCATAGTATCTTCCTAGTTTACACTGTAGGTGGTCTTAGCTTTATCACCTAGAGTCTTGTTCATTCCCTCTGTCATTGTGTACATACCTGGAAACATGCTCTGTGCAGCTGCTAGATGAGACCAATATCTAGTCTAGGCTCACATGACATTATGTATTATTCTTGAAGGGGCTGAAAATATTCACCCACTACCACTCAGAAATGAGACAAGAGTCCAGCTTTGTATTTTCAATCTTTAAGAGATAAGAGCATACAAATGTATATGAAAGTTATCTGCATATAAACACCTGCAGTTCTTTACTCAGGAAAAGCTTAGGTTTGATTTAGTCCTGAAACCAAATTATTTTACAACTTACCTTTCAAAAAACCAGTTACAAACATCTGCAAAATGTAGGAATAATGTATGGAAGCCACAAGGATAAAGCACCATACCTCACTGCAGCAATAAGTGATGAAGTCCAGCATTCACTTTGAAAAAATATCTTTGAGTGCCTGCTTGGCCTCATTCTTTCCCTTTTTCCAGAAAAAAAAAAAAAAAAAAAAGAGAAGCACATAGCAAATACATTAGTAAACCCCCATAAAAACTGAAATGGAAGATTAAGACAGCATAATTTTGGTCACATTCCATTTTATACCAGCCAATAGATACAGCTGTGCTAAAAGACATCATCGTAAGAAATACTCTAGGAGAAAGACAACAGGGAAAGCTAGTCACCAATTTCCTTAACACTCTTGGCTGCTTATGAGAAATCAGTATTTCATTACCAATCAGATTTGATTTACAAACAAGAAAAAAAACCTGAAAAAATAGCATAGAGTTTCTAAGGAGAAAGAAAGATGGGTGAAATATGATCTAATCGGACTTTAATATTACTGAAACATCAGGAGACAGTGAACTGTATATCTTTGAGCCCTCCAACTTTTTTAAGTGGATTGTCATCTCACCCCTCTCTTTCCAGTCTGGTCTTAGTCCATAATGCTCCCTTCCTTCTTAGGGTCAAAATTTGTTGGTGAAAAAGTGTGACAGCTAAGAATCCACCTCTAGTATTGTGCAAATTCTTCCTGTACTGTTTACCTTACTGTAGGCTGCTGCACTGCCATGCCATACCAAAAGCAAGCCTGAAGAGAGGTCCCTGATGATAAATGTCACAAAGAATACTGTAAAGGAGGGAGATTTGAGGAAGGTTATCTCATCAATACTTTTCAAAACTTTACTTGGTCTGCCTATTTATGATCTGAGTAATACCAACACATTGGAAATAATTGCTGAGGTATGTGATCTATTATTGTTTATTGCAACCTTATAACTAAACATCCCCTCACTCTCTCCTTTCTTCTCTTCCTTCCTGCTTTCCCCAAAGGTCTGGGACACTTCTCCTGCTAAAACTGTAATTGATCAGTGATGAAGATCAAATCCACTTCACACTGAAGTATCTTGCCCTCAAGAATAGGTCTCAAGAAAAAAAAAAAGAAAAAAAAAGGCCCACTTCTTTTTTCAAAAAGCATGACTCATTAACCTGTACAGCTAGCTGTGCTTTTGGCATTATGGAGCTACCAACTTGAAAGTTCACTTAGATCCACAAGTCAGCAGCTCCACTGATTCCATAGTTCTTGATGACCACTCTCAAAATCTTTCTAAGTCCAAAAAGCAAGTTGTCTCCCTTATAGTTACTGAACCTTGGCACAAACTTGGAAATAAAACTACTTTTATACATCAAACACAACAAAATTAGCATCTTCCTCATCCTGTATGTCTAACTGATTTGGATGGAGGACTGCCTCCAGGTAAAAGACAACAGCCCAGCTTCAGATATGCTCTTGTCTTTGAAATCAAACTATTTTGCTTATTATCCTCTTTATGCTAATCACACAGAGATATTTCTCAAAGGTATCCCAAAGGTATTAGTTTCAGTAGCTATAGTTCCAATTTTTTTTCCTAACATTTGCAAATTCCTACTCTAGCACACAAGACCACACTCCCCTTTTAAGACCAACTCGAGCAAACTACAATGTACAACCTCTGTCCTAAGACACTAGAAATCTGCTCTCCTTTGTCCTGAGTAGCTGTCTGCTTGAGAAAATATCCATTCTAATTTGGACATCACTTTCCTTTGCCCACAGATATATTCACTTCTTTAAGCAAGTTCTTAATCACATCAGAAGATCTTGACCACCTGAATACGGGCAGAATTACTTCCCAATCCTATGGTAACAAGGTAATTCTCTCTCCCAGTTTCTTCTGGTCAGATTTTGTTTCAAACTTCTCCATCAGCCATAAGGGTAGTGCTTTTAACAAAGATCTAAACCAATCCCTTCCTGTAAGCCAAATTCCCTCTTGTCTCATCTCCTCCTTCTACCCTATGTGTCAGTGGGAAATGACAAAGAATTAAATAATTGCAAAGTTCCTATCGGCTCTGAGCAACCTGATCTAGTTGAAGCTGTCCCTGCTCCTTGCAGGCGGGTTGGACTAGATGGCCTTTAAAGGTCGTTTCCAAGCCTAACTATTCTATGATTCTATAGCACAGGATCAGTGAAGGAGATGATAAAAAGTAATTAGATTATACATTTTTCCTTAACTTGTTGGAGAATGAAGTGGTAACAGATAACATTTTATTCCTCTTTGGTCTATGTCACTGCAGTATCTATGTGTTCTTATGATTTGTTTTGTTTTTTACCCTTTTTTTTTTCTCCCTATTTGAAAAACTACTTGTAAATATTTGGAAGAGCTGTGGAGCAGATGGTTGACAGTTAGATTAGAGCATTACTCTGTGTGGTCTCTTCCCTCTCTCAAAAAAAAGATCGGCTCTGCAACTAGGCATCAATTAGATCCAGGAGCAGAGTAGGATTATCTACAACCCTTGAACATGGTTCAGAAATAAGGATTACTGAACAATCCTCCAAATTCAGGAAAGACTAAAATATTCAAACAAAGAAGAGATGATGGAGTCTTGAGGAACACATATTTGGACAAATATCTCTTAATACTAGTCATTGTTTAATTTTGATATTGTGTGCAAAACAAGAAAATGCATTCTTCTTGCAGTGACTTGGCATCAGGTACACAGTGTTTGATCAACTTGCTCTGAGCAGTTCCACATTCACTTCAGCATCTATAGACTAGCTGTGAGAGACTTTTACCTGCCTTGCAATCAGTCCATCAGGGCTGAGATTTTGCGGCCAGCCATTGCAATGACTTCGTTTCTTAAGAGAAGAATAATGTAGAGGAAGTTCTCTCTCATGGTAATAATGATATTTATTCCAGAGCTACAATATTGTGTAGGTTAAATAATTGTCAGTGAATTCACTGAGGGAAATGAACAGCAATAAAAAGGGACTATTCAATATAAAGTTGATCTTATTTAATTTATGGTACACAAATTACTTGACAACTTCTTACTTGTTTCTTTAATATTGGAAACATTTACTCCAGATGTAGTTTAATACATGGAGCTTTCAATTTAGCAGAGGTACAGAGAGGGAGAGATATTATGGAATGTAAGGCTATGCCAAGGCATGATGGAAACATTTTGTACCAGAAGGGGTCATTCCCTCCTCTCCTCTGTGCTGAGGCAGCACACATACATCTAGAGCATCTTAAAAAAATCTATATTGTCTTTAAAAGCTCTAGTGAAGGATACTATATAATCCCTTTCGCTGACAGATTTCTATACTAACATGAAATTATGACTTTAAAGACTTCTTTAATATCTGACCTAAAATTCTATTTTTGGGGGGAAAAAAAAGGAGAATGTAGTCTTCCCTGTAACAGACTTTTATGTTTTGAAATACTGTCATCAATCTTCCCTTTTTAGATTAAAAAAAAACCCCACTAAATTAAAACATTTGAGCATTCTGTTACTTTCCTCTGAACTATAATCCTGTGCTGAAGAACAGCATCAGGAATCCAGCACAATGTCTCAGTTTAGACATCAACAGAACTTAGTAAACAGATAAAATATTGTCCTGTATTTTGTACAAAACACTTTTGTTAGTATATCACATCACAAGATCTGCCTTATTTAAAATAGTATTGCATTGTAGATCATTGTTGGTCTGTTGTCGAACACAACTCCCACATTTTTCTTGTTAAACTGCTGCCTTAGCCTGTTTATGAAAACAGTGTGTGGAGAGTAGGATCAACTGTTAATTTTTTATTTATGCCGTGAAAAACAAAATTAATTTGCTTTAACTTGATTCGGTCTCAATAACACCATGGTAGGCAGATATTTTATTTTCCTACTTCATTATCTCAGTGTTTACAACTTGATTACTTAATAATGCCTTCCAGTAATTTTCTGATTATTTAAGCAAAGATAACTGATTGAGAATTCCTCTGTTTTTCCCATATTCCTTTATTACAAAAAGGCATTGTTTGTCTTCCCTTTCGTCTTTCATGATTTTCCAAAGATACTATTTTTTTCCTTCTGCTCAGTTTTGAGTAGTTCTTCATGTATCCTAGGATGAATTTCTGAGATGTTGCTGACATGTGTTGATCGGATTCACATAACTACTGTTTCCCCTTGCCCTACTTACATAGTCTTTGTGGGTGCCTGGCTTAGGGAGAAGACATTATTATTATCTTTAATTTTTTAGATTTCTTCCCCAAAGTTGGTAAGTTGAGTTCCTGAGTTTCCATTAAGGACGCAAAAATTTTACGTTACTAAAGATACCTCACAAGATCTGTCCCTGTTCTGTCTTTTAATTATATGATATGGGCCTCTTCCTACAAGTGTTTGAGTATCGCTAGTCTCTATTGACATTGCTGGGAGCAAAGTGCTTCCCATCCCATAGGTCTTTGAGAATGCATAGTCACAAACCCCACTGCATGCTATGCAGAATCATTTATTGCTACTGCTTCTGTGCTTATATACCCACAGATCCTCTAACCACCACCAGGTGTCCTTTATCTTGTTTTCCCCCCTCCTTGGTCTTGCTTTTCTTCTCTTGGAAAGTCCCTTTTCTCATTCCCATGGCTTCTGATATTCATTGTCCCCAACAGGTCTTCTTCCCAGTTTGTGAAATCACATCTGATACCATTCTTAAAAGAAAAAAAAAATCCATTATATTCTGGATTATCTGCTTTGGAGAATGTTTATTGCTTAGTCTTATTTATAATTTGGCTGATTGCTTTGTTTACCACAGCTTTTATGCCTTTCAAAAGTTATTAAGTTATCACTCTACTATGTTCAAGCACACTTAGTCATGCTTGGCTTAGCTCTGTTAGCTTATTTGATGTCTTTGATTCTAAATCTTCACTAGCATGATCACAGTATATCCATTTCAAATTATCATATTAATATCTCCCATTCCCCAGATTTCTTAAAAGCAAGTAATTGACTGTAATCAAGTGTCTGAATTTTTTTGTGCAGCTGCAGATTCATCTATCTGCCACAAACTCTTTATTACACACCACTGAAAAGAAGCAATCAAAAATATTTTTTTTACCAAGAATTCTTCCATGAAGGGCTGTTTCAATTTGAAAAGGCACCAGGTAAATTTAAGCTACACTCTCATGTCTGCCTCAAAAATTGTGTCATTAATATAAATTAAACCACTGCAAATACTCTGATAAAAAAGTAAAACACAATGAAAATAGAATTTTTTTAAAAAAAATTATTCAATATTATGTAGTAGACAAACTTCACCCTTTGGTGTAATATCAAATCTGTGATTAAAAGAGGACTTTTCTATACTGCTTAGTCTCCTGAACATTTATCACAGAGTCACAGCTCTAGTCACAGAGAGTCACAGAGATTAGGTTCTTGTTTAAATTTTTAACATCCTTTTAAAAAGCCATTTATTTTCACCACATATGCTCACAATAAGATACTTTGTTTTATTTAGCTTCTAACACATGGTTAGTGATGTCTTTGTATGTGATTAATTGGACAAACATCACATGGACAAGTTTTGAAATCAGTGCCTGCATGGTTTCTAACTCTTGTGTTTATGGAAAATAATAAGTCACTTTTCTGTAACTATTTTTTAAATTATTTTTTAAAAAACAAGTGAAGAAATACTGTGCAAAAATAAGCAGATCACCAAACATGTATTTGTGATAGGTAACTACTATGATTTTTTCACAACCAGAAAAGAGAAAGAGAGATACATTAATTTGCCAGAGACCAAGATGCTGATACAAGACACAAGAAGCTGGTGGCAAGCAAGAGTCATGTACACGGATTCAATTTGCTCGTGCAAAACATGTTTTATATGTGTGTAAGTTACAGGTAAACATTTTAAAATTGGTCTTGCATCATTAAGAACTCACAAAACTTCTAAAATGCTTTCTCAACACAAACAACAAGGAAACATTTGTCTCTTATTCAGCTTGTTTTCTCAATGTCAAATTGTTAGCATACTCTGTGGGAGTCTGTTAGTTGATCACCTAAATTCTCAGCTTCATACAATGACATACCGTTTCCTGTGGGCTTCTCCGTTCTTCATTTTCTACCATTTCATGTGATTAAATACATCTAAACAGTATTTTTTGTGTGCATGTTGTGCAGAAAGATGGTTTGGTGGCTGGCATGACCTCTTATGGATTAGAACTACATGGAGTTTTGCAATTTATTAATCAATGGCGAATTCTGTAGAAAATGGAGTGCCAGCCCTTGGTCTTGAAGAGATCCATACACTCTCAAATTTTCTGAATCCAATACTGTGAATACTCTCACATGGGCTGCTTTTAAAATGTCCTATAATTGACACCTTCAATTAAACACTGCAGAGTACTTCAAGTTTGCTAGTGTTGTGATCAGATTCTGAATGCCAGCCAGATTTAGTATTATTTATTTTACCTGGCTTGATTCCTAGAACTATATCCACAGTGTCCTTTGGTCAAAGCAAATGCTCTCCACAAATTATATTCTTCTTTCTCCAAGACTGTTACTTTAATGATATCTGTGACTGTTAGCTGCTGTTATTATAGGCTGAAAGTTATTATTTTCTGGAATATTACTTAAATTATTATAAACTATTGACACTGAAGAACTGAATCATGAACCCAGAGCAATTGTTTATTATGCCGAGAAAATAGATCCTGCTGTATTTCAAGCTTGCTCCTAACAGTCCTGTGCTTCATTAACTATTATTGTCCTCCAAAAATATTCCCTTTTTTTCCCTTGCTTACAGCTTTATTCTCCTCCTTGGCTGTTAGTTTATAGCAATGGACATTCTTTACTTATTTTCCCTACAGTGGGAAAACTTCAGGTCATCCTGAGGTAGATGGAGACTGAGAAAAGCTATGGGAGATGAACAGAACTGAAGCACAGGCTGTTGTTGAAAGCTTCAACAGAAAAATAGTTGCGTTTTTTTTGCAAGTCTCTTTTTTGATTAAGGGTCTTTCCCCCTAAAGCACCCACTGCCCAAATTTTTCTTCTATATAGTTTTGCTATACTTCCCACTGATTTTCACATCACTCAATTAGAGATATGATATGTGTTAGATTTTCTGTAAACATCTCTGATTTCAGGAAGGCTCTGCATCTACTCACTGTGGTTCCTTGCCTTAGATACAATTTTACTCCTTTTACCAGATGTTTTCTCCCTCTTTGTCTCTTCTAAGAGAGTCCTTATATTCTTCCATCCTGAAAACCAAGGTAAACTGGAGTTTTTCATTCCTGTATCATGAATATGTGCATGCAAAGAATGTCCCCTGAAGCTTGAAACAGGACTCTGACTTCACGGGGCTACAGGACTTTGCAGGAATGTAGTAAGCGGCAGACCATCTCTCGGTGTCTTCAACTCTATGAATCAGATCAGATGGTGCTCAGGAACAGAAACAAAAGAAAAGAAGAAATAATCAAAACCAAACAACCCATAAAATAACTACATTAAAATTTTTACCCCAAATACTTTGCCAATACAGTCTTGGTGTGTCCATGGTGTGCTGGTTTTGGCTGGGAGAGAGTTAATTTTCTTTATAGCAGCCAGCATGGGGCTATGTTTTGGATTTGTGCTGAAAACAGCATTGATGACACAGGGATGCTATAGTTACTGCTGAGCAGTCCTTACACAGAGTCAAGGCCTTTTCTGCCTCTCACACCACCCCACCAGCAAGTAGGCTGGGAATGCACAGGAAGTTGGCAGGGAATACAGCCAGGACAACTGACCAAAGTGAGTCCATACCATATGACATCATGCTCAGTATATAAAGCTGGAGGAAAAGGAAGGAAGGGGAGGATGTTTGGAGTGATGGCATTTGTCTTCCTAAATACCATTATATGTCATGGAGCCCTGCTTTCCTGGAGATGGCTGAACACCTGCCTGCAGATGGGGATTAGTAAATGAACTCCTTGTTTTCCTTCGCTTGCATGTGCGGCTTTTACTTTACCTATTAAACAGTCTTAATCTCAACCCATGTGTTATCTCATTTTTCCTCTTCTGATTCTCTCCCGTACCCCACCCGGGGGGAGTGAGTGAGCAGCTATGTGGTGCTTAGTTGCTGGCTGGAGTTAAACCATGATATATCAGGAGACTAAGGTTCCTCAAACAGATTTTTTGTTTTAATAGAGAAATCATTTTAGTAATATACATATAAATAAATAAAAATATATATGTAAAACGAAGGGTAAACAAAGATTTTTTTTTAAAAAAAAATATTCAAAGTTAAAATATTGGTCTTTATAGTTTCTGCAGAAAAGTCACAGCTATGAATGAAAAAGGACATGAATAAAGGATTTTTTTAATATATATTTTCTCATAATTAAGAAATATCTGTAAGGTTCACTCAAGCTTTCTACAATCATCTGTTTTTCTTTATTGCTTGTAAGCATTTAAAACTGGACACCATAAAGTATCTTTCTCTCTTTCTTTTTTTTTAAACTAATTTCGTTGGTCAAAGGGGTGAATGTGGAGATGGCACAGTGCTAAAGCTGAAGAAATGGCAGACACTTTCAAAGGCTTGTTTAAAAACTCCCACCGAAGGTAAGTACAGTGTTAACTGAGCCATGTTACATTTGTTTATTGCTAAATCTATGCCTTTCAGAGTAGTACATCTAGAAAATCCCCATAATATACAATCTCCTTTTTTTGAGAGTCCAACTTAAATTATCCAGAAATACTTCACTTACATTAGTGCAGTTGTCTTAAGCAATTTTTCTTCTGTCAGTCTTTTTTTTGTACAGAACTAATCTCAAGAGGTAGCAAAACTGGACCTATCTTATTTCCTAACATAAGTGTGACTATATTAAGTTTTCTCCAGCAACTCAAAGGGCCATCAGTGAGTTATGTCACGAGAAGTCTGTAGCCAGATAAAACTATAATGGACTTAATATACATATATGTATGTATAGCCCGGAGAAGAGGAGACTGAGAGAAGACCTCATTGCTCTCTACAACTACCTGAAAGGAGGTAACTTGTGATAAGATGAGAGGAAATGGCCTCAAGTTGCAGCAGGGGAGGTTTAGGTTGACTATTAGGAAACACTTTACTGAAAGAATGATCAGGCACTGGAACAGGCTGCCCAAGGAAGTGGTGGAGTCACCAGCCTTTGAGGCCTTCAAAGAATGTGTAGACATGACACTTCAGGACATGGTTTAGTAGCCATGGTGGTGTTAGGTTGATGGTTGGACTTGATGGTCTTGGAAGTCTCTTCCAACCTTAAAGATTCTATGATTCTATATTTGACCAGATGCCAGTTCTTATACACCTTTATTAAAGCCTTGCCCAAGTAGTAAATTCTGCTTTAAAGTTATTATAGTTTCAATTGTAACATAGTCAAATTAATTTTAATTATATTCTTTTCTTAATTAATGGACAATTAGATCTTTCTTTGAATCTGACTATAGAAAATCATAACATAAAAAATACAAGCAAGATTATAAATCTAAAGATGTTACACATAAGGAGTTGAGGAGGATTTTACTGAAGAATCACCTACTTCTCTCTGCAAGGGTTCTTGAGTGGCCTTTAGACTTAAACACATACTTAGGTTGTGAACCTTTGTTTTTTATATTGTGAAATACATGGTTTGTGCATGGTTATCCAGTCAAAATTGCAAAAGTAACCTTTATGTTTGGCATTTCCAAGCATGTGAGCACCAGATTTGTCATCTAACACCATCATTATAATGTTTGACTAGGAATTCTGACTCCCATGAGTCACCTTAGCTGTTATGGAGGCTTCTGGGAAGCACATTAGAGCTCTCCAGGGAAATGATTTGGATATAGTCACTGAAGAAAGCGGGACATACGTGCCTGCCTCCATTATGAGTCCTTCTACCTATGAATCCTTTCTATATCCACAGGACAAGTAATTAATTATTTTGTAGGCTATCTGTCCTGTATCTAAACTGCATGCTAGACTGAATGCCTAAGGGGACTCCTTGTTCTGTCACTATAGCCTTTGCTGTGTGACCAGTTGGCACCTCTGACACGTACATTGCACAAGCCCTACCTATACTGGAATATATTTGCCCACCTTAGCCTTTTAGGATGTTTTCTGTGACCAAGAAGTGTGTAGGCAAGAGAAACTAAAACTTCTTAGTAATGGAGACATGATCCTCAGCAGGAGGCAATAACAGAACAAGGTGGAAAGCCATAAGTAGCTAAGAGAATAAGAGGAGCTACTATACAATTAATGATGGAAAATGTGCATTTTTCGTTGAAAGAAAATTCAAAATTTGCATTGAGATTGGAATTGGGCAACTGCCTGGCTCTGTGACAATATTGAACCAGCACAGTGTTGGTAACAGTCATTTCAGTCATTTTGACATCCATTATTTTTATCTAAAACTGGAAGCTGCTGTTTCTTAAGCTGTCATTAGTGGTTGTCACCTGGAAGAAGCACTCACTCGTCAACTGAGGACAAGGTTGATGATTCCCCCGGCAAAGCCTTACTGGTGTTACTGCATCTTCACTGCTTCTGCACTTGTCTGTGCTCGTCTTGTCATTTATCTCATGCTTTTTCTAAGTCAGATTTTTATCTTATCAATTACACTGGCTGTAGAAAATTAGCCTCTTTTTTTTTTTTTTTTTTTTTTTTTTTTTTTTTTTTGTGAGAGGCTGTGGGAAGGACACTAGAAAATAATTTCTCTTATTTTTGCCTTTTTCAGAGACATATTCTAGGCCATGAAACTAGCAGCGGAATTTAACTCATTCTTCAAGCAAAGAAGTAATGTGAATTTAAAAAACTCCTATCATATTTTCCATACCAGTGGTAGGGAGATTTAGGTTAGAGATGAGATGAGAACGCATATCATCTGTAAAATGGAGTCACAACCTTCAACAGAAAGCTCATCTGACAAGCCAGGGACACATTTTGTGTTGATAAATACACCAAAATATATTAGCATCTTCAATGAAGATTTAATACATCTATAAAATGTGATAATTCCTCTCCTCCTTTTAAAACATAACCAACAAACTGCAGTTCATTAGTTCATTGCCTCTGCTTTATAAGTCAGAGGCAAGCAATAAAAAAAAAAAAGAATAAAGATATTTCATTCTTAACAACTATGTTTCATATATCTTTCTACTTTAAGGTAAACTGCAATTAAACAAATTTGACTTGTAAAATGTGTCAAATCTCTAAAACTGCATCAAGAAGCAACACAGAAAAATAAGTTACTCTTTCCATATTAAAATCTAATGCTTTTAAAGGCTAAAGGCAATGTTTTCACATTTTGAATGTCACTGTCTTGCTGATAGCTCCTTAGACTGCAACTTCACAGCAATAATGAAATGTTTCATAGTTACTGCATCTAGCAGATTTCCATCTTGGTTTTTATTCATCACAGTTCCCTAGCTCTCAACTAAAAAACACCATCAGTCCAGATTATTTTAATTCCAGATGTGAAAATTTAGATATTTGCCTGGTATTCCCCTTAAATAGTAATTTTTCAGGGCATAACTTTTAAGGAAAAAAGTAATACCTCAAGATAATGCACAACACAGTACTTACATACCACATGCATTTGGAACGCAAAACTACAACAGTAGAAGGAAAGAATTTTAGCTGCTACCGTTACTACTAACCATGTATTGTTCACCAAGGCAAGTTAGCCAAGCTTAGTCCTGTCCTCAACAGGTGCAGCTCTGTAAGGGTTTTGTGTTAGCTATCTCACAATACATGCCTGGTATTAAGCACTCCAAACGGCTCATTTGTGAGTATTACCTACTTTTCCTTCAGAAAATTACACAGATTCAAGAAAACTGGGAACTGAAAATCATGTGCAGCAAGATTTAGTCATTAGAGCACAGTCCGAGGACAATGACTTCTAAACTTGATTCTAACATTGGCTTGTTCGACCTCCTTTTGTTTGCTTCCTGACCTGTAAAACAGAGATAACATTTAACTTAGATATTAAGATTCTTAGATAGAAAACACTGAAGAATGTAAAAAAGAGCACTGTTATATGCAATATACATCTCTTTCTTCATAGTATTTCTTAATTTTTCCTTGTAGTACATACACAAAAGAAATATCGTTTGGTTTTTTTTTTACCCAGACTATAAATTCTCATATACATTCGCACAGAGCAAACCAAATCAGCCAGATTAAGTTTGAGAGATGGAAAAAAAACTCATTCATTTTTGCTTGAACTGAAAAATAACTTTTACATCAACAACATATTGACTTAAAATGGAGAAATAAAAATTGAGCCACAAATTTGAAAACTGCCATGATTTTAATTTAATACATGAATAATTTTTATTAGTATATTTATGAGCTATTTCTCAGTCTTTTATAAATAAATGCCATAGCAAAACCATTCCTATGGGAACAGTTACTGCTTGTTTCTCAGTGTTAAAGTAATGTATCTTAACAGGGTATTCCTACATTATCCAGATGTACTAAATCTTCCTTTTTTTTTTTTTTTTTTTTTTTTTTTTTTTTTTTACTGTGAAATGCATATCTGGAAACAGAGAAGGACATAATATTTCATTTTTTTAGTAGCATAGTAAATACCATTGAGAAAATAAGAATTTACAAGAATATGTAAAAGAACTTAAGAGTATGAACTGGCAGCTGTACAACTGCTAGTACCAGCTTTGAACCACTAAATAGGATTCCAAACACAACGTGCTAAGTGAGTCCTCAGATTTTGACTCTGTCCCACCCTTGTTGCTTTGTCGCAGGGAAGTGATGGCAGCCCGCATGGGGCAGAGATGCTGCTGATCCCTGAGATACAGCCATCAGGAGTCAGGTGGGGGTATAATCTGGCTCAGTACCCAGCCAATATTAAACTGTCTTTGCCAGAAGTAGTCCAGAAAACAGCTATTAGACTAAACATTTCAGACATGTCAGAGGGGACTGCCAGAAAATCTCTTAGGTGTCAACCAGATGATCAGCTTGTGGCCTAACTTGGTCTATGTTAGGATAGAAATATGATAACCAGGTCTGAGAAGTCTGGGGAGGTAAGAGACCTGGGGTGAGGTTCTCCACCTTGATCTGCTGTGAGTTCAAAGTCGTCCTTAGTCTTCCTCAGTAGAGTTGTCTAATTTATGAAATGGGACTGAAATCCTTTTAACTGTTATGATGTGAAACTCTGAATGTAAGCAGCTTCCTATGTTCATTACATGCTTTATTTCTGATAATTTATGTGGTGATATTGAGGCAAGCATTATACACTCTAATGTAAGAAATCCATTTGTTAATTCTGATCTTACCAAGACATATAAACAGACCACACACCGAAATGCAAAGCATGAACTGCTAGATGATGTTCTGACAAGTCATAAGGCTTTGTAATACAAAATTACACACAGTCCTACTAATGTGTTTAGGAACGTTTTTTAAGTTTTATAAAGGTTTTACAAATTAAGAAGAAGGAAATAAAATGCTATTCAAATTGGCAGAGTATTTTTTGTGCTGGTAGCGTTGCTTGTCCAGTAGAACTGTGGCAGTTTCTCTTGTCTGAAATACAATTCAACTTTTTAGGTTGGTTTGCTATTGAGACCTTCCAATTTTTCTTCTGCTTTCAAAGTCAGTTCAAACAAACAACTAGAAAACTTGGCACTTAGAGATCAAACATTCTTTTCATTGCATGTGGCTCCAAGAATTCTACTGGGGTAAAAAAAAAAAAATAGGCTGCAAAATCTAATGAGTCTTAAGAATGAGACAGTGCAGCTTCTGGTGATGGCTGGGACACGGGAGGGAGGTTTAGGGGACAGTTATCTTCAGCTGCAGCTGAGGGATTCTTGGAGAAAAGACAGAGGTCAAGAGGGAGATAGGCTTATGGTTGCCTATATTTGGATGACAGCTGTCAATAGCTTCCCTCAGGTAACAATCTTGCTCAGAGGAGGTAGAGGAGTGCTGGCAGGCTCCACATTAGTAGAAATCCATGAATTAGGCATTTTGAGAGTCTCAGTTGGCCTTTGGTTCATATAACGTTATCAAATCCAACACAAGTCTGTTCCTTTGCCAGCAGTGAAAGAAATATTCAATTGTTCAAAATAATATAGTCTTCCACGAACTCTGTATTTTCCATTATTTTCAGAAAGATTTGTTAGGAAAATATAATCAGAGGCAGAGTAAGAATACATGTCTGGGGCTAAGAATATTGTGTTGCTGTAATTAATAAATCTGAATCTAAAGAAATTTGCCTAAATGTAATGAAGAACATTTTACTTTCCTTTCTTCTCATCTCCTGGTGCCTTTCCCTCTACTGCACAGTGGTCCTGGCATTTTGGAAGCTCTTTCAGTTATTGCTTGAAATAAAGTAGTCCAGTTTGCAGATGTTAGTGTCATATTCCTAAAACAACATAAAAAATGTATCATATCTTTGCATTTTCATTTCCTCACTTGTAAGACTTGAGTTTCAGTTTATTTTAGGCATTGCACTTTTAGAAACTCAATCTATTGGACTTGTAAAATAATAACATGTGAGCAATACGTTTAATGGAGTATAGAATGCCTTTGCCTATGAAGCATGCCCAGAATTGGTTTTGTGAACTAGATTGCTCAAATGATGCTTTATCTAATATAGACAAAGCCTGAGAGTGGGAGTTGTTTATGCTATTGAAATATTCTACAGTTTGCTGTTTTCATTTTTGAATACTTTGCTGACTGAGAGGGCACGTAAAGCCTAAATCACCTGTTAGAGCACTGCTTTCCTTGCTTTGCCACGTTTTTATGTCGATGTGAAATTACCATTGTGGTAACTACTGAACTTTTTCTTTTCATAGTCTCTGCGACTCTCTCAGCATTTCTTTCTCTGCAGTACCTTCTAGCTAGTTTCATTTCAGCTTAATACTCTAGGTGGAAAACTATGCTTCCAGGCCTGGTAACAGCACTATTTAATATAAGGCTGCAAGTCCAGAGCAGACTTCAGCACAAAGCTGGTGGCTGTTGCAGAGCTGGCAGCAATCCCAAGGAGGCAGTAAGGAGGTCAGGACTCTCTTATTTTGTGGCTAATATGCCATGAATCACAACTACAAGACTTGAGCAGAGCATGCACAATAGAAGTGCTTGTCTCACATGCTTGATATGTTGGTTGACATTGCTCACTTCCTCAGAGACAGTAAATCAGAGCAAAGCTTGTTCTACGTGGAGGAGCTCATGAACAGAATAATTCAGATCAATTTGCATTAGAATTGTATCAGGAACACAAAAACTGGAGATTTTATGCACTTCTAAGAGAATATTAGACTTGTCAGAGATATATGAGAAACATGGAAGTGTGATGGATAGTTAAAATGACTTTTTCTTAATTGAGAAATTAGATTTGGTCATTGGAGAATTAGAAACAGTAACTGCTTTGAGAGAGGGCAATTTATGTATAGTCAGGTGGTTGATCCATTATAGACATGGTATTTTGAAAAGAAGTGGAACCAAACAGGATAGAATAAATAGATAGTAGGAACAATCCTGGATAACAAAGGAAGAGAAAGGGAAAATCCAGTGGGATAGAAATAAGAATGAAACTGGAGATAGAAGATTAGTTAGTCTAAATCAAAGTAGATAACCTACATTATTTATGCTTTTTCTTCTTTGGGTCTGACTACATACAAGACCTTAAGCCTTCCTTTGTCATCAGTATGTGGTAATTCCAAATACCTAATCATGTTTGCGTTGTTACAATACGGGAGTTGAGATGAATTAGATTGACTCTATAGACCTCTATCTATAGATATCTCTGATCTTGTCAGCCTCAAAAATGACCCCATAAAAGCACAAATATTATTAGGAAACCCTTTATCTCTGCCAGCCTGGTCTTCCTCCTGAAGAATTTCTACTATGACTAAACTCTGGGAAAAAAAAGTTTGATTTTTATTTAAGATAAAGAAAAATAAATGCAGGTTCTCAACTCTTGCTGAATTTGTTTGAGGAACTTGTTGCATGAAGAACCTGGAGAAAAGAAAATGAAAAGTACATGAGGTCATTGGTGCTTTCCTAGAGGAAATGAAGCACAATGAAGAACTAAAAACACTGTGTTGCTCAGGTTTTAGATGTAACAAAGTGATTCATCAAAAGAAAAAACTGGTCCGATGCAACTGACTGCTAATACCAGACAGTCCTGAGTCACACCTTCCTGTAGTACCAGGAAACTGGATGAGTTTATCTTTGACTTAGTTCTAGTGTTCAGCTGTGACACAGAAATATCTAACACAAGAAGTATAGCTGTTTAGTCTTTTGAGAAATAGAAATCCCTGCAACATCAAAAGGAAAAAAAATGTTTTAGAAACTATATTAACATATTGAAGAAGACAATTTTCTTAGTATTTTTGCTTCTATTTGACTTCACGCTCCTGTAACAAAACAATCTTGAGGCTTTAAAAATTATGTTTTCTAGGAAGATAAACTGTATGCACAAAGGTCAGATGTTCATTACTGTGAGTTACTTCTACCTAGAAAAAAGCATAAGAAATGAGATAGTGTGCCGTTTTGACAATATAGAGTATCTGTACTTCAGAAAGATTGAAAGAATGTGCAAATTATACGTGCATCTAGTCCTGTCAGAATTTATAGCTGTGAATAATATTGGGGGAAAGTCATACAAAATGACATACAAGCTATGAAGTGCATTTTCATATACAATAAAAAAAGTCCTGTCATTTGAGCAGGAAAAAAATGAGCCTCACAAGAGGTACCTCTGACTTCAATCACCTGTTCAATGAGCTTACACTGTTACACATCATGAAGGGCCACTGATTATAACCCTAGCAAATATGCAGTGTAAAAAAGACGTAATTCATAAAACTCTCTGCTGGAAATCATCAACCATTACTCCAGAATAAAGCAGACTCATCCACTTCATCTGGATATGCAAGAACAGATGTTTCCTAATTAGAATCTAATAGAAACTCATCAGCATTATGTATCTATTAGATTTGCAACAGAAGACAAATCCCTCTTTGATATCTCTAAATGTTATCAGCCAAGTATATTAGCAATTAAAGCACAGAAATTTTTCAAAAGACTCTGTGGTAAAAATAAAGCACTTCTGTTTCATAATGAAGAGAAAAGCTTTATGATTTCTCACCCACTGTTTCACTTACTTAGACTATATAGACCTAAAAGAAACATTATAAACAGTGGTTTCTTCATAAACATGTGAAGTATTATAATGTATTAAATATAACAACTTCAACTCATCAACATACATAATCAAGGGGAAATAGGTTTTAAGATGTTTTAGCTGTTGTCCTAATTTTGAGCAGTTGGTAATTTCCTTATTTATGTGGCTCTGCTGTCTGCTTAAGATGACAAAACACGAAGGCTGTCTACAGGAAGATAAGACTTTCCAAAGCAGTATGATATTCACAGTAAATACTATATTCCTGTATGCCAGCAAAAAGTCTAGGGATCAAAAACCAGTAGTGACTCAAGACCATGGACATATCCAGTTTTTCCACCAAACCTGATGTATCGAGCAGTTGCCATCATTTGCCCGGGTTTCTATGTCAAAGCTTTATCAGGCTTCACTGCAGTGACTCACTCTTCAGGTGAAAAAAGCTCGGACCACAAAGCAGCTGCGTTTGAACAAAGTATTTACATCTCAGAGTGGAGAAATTAAAACCAACATTCTTTACCAGTGCTGCACTGCAACTATCTATCCTTCACAGAAAATACAGCTACTGTTGTGAACTCAAACTGCAAAGGAAAGGCACAGGCTTTCAACCTCCCAGCAGCATGATGTTTGTTGTGCAAGCTGGCCTCAGTCTGACCTGTATCAACTCCCATTCGGTGCCCCTTTTCCGTGTCCAAGTACCAGAGTAGGTGTTTGATATCACAGATCATGCAGATCTTGCAAAAGCTATTAACTTCCCTCTCAAGTACTCTGGTGAGGTGCTGGTGCCACTTTGGTACTGTTCATAGAAGATTTCTGCTTGCAATTTTGCTGCAGCAGCATAAGACTCTGCTGTACGTGCCTGCACCCTCATTGCACCCTCCTTCTTGGCACTAGTGGTCCCTGCGTCTTCATACCCATCAGCAAAACTGCATGTGACAGTTACCCTATCCACATTCTGTCAAAGAGGCCTGGCTGAGTCTGAGCTTTTTGGCTGGGTTTTTTTTTTTTCCTTTCTCACAAAGTTTGTTTGATGACAGCAGGCTACAGAAGGGAACATATGTGATGATGCCAGCAGATCAGGCAGGGCAATAATCTTCAGTGGGGAAGTGGTGATAATTTGTTCAAACAAAACCTTAGACACCTTAGTATAGTGCACCAGCTCCTTTCTTTTACTGGTTATGCTACTTGGAGATTGATACCTTTGTTTCTGACAATTCTTCCTCTCACCCCTTCCCCTAAAACCTCCAGTAGTATAGCAATATGTAATTGTCCTGAATTATGATTTTAGGTTTCGTAACAATTTTAGGAAGAATTACACTTTTGAGTTCCTCTAATAGTATTTTTTTTTTGTCTTCCTATCAATTACAAGCTATCCCCAAACAGTTCATCCACTTCTTTCCTTAATTAAAAAACAAACCAGATGACAAAGCTGGATAACTGTTCAATTTTAGTTTTGATATCTAACTTGCCTATTATTTCACATCATATGTTTGTAGAACATGATTCATAAAATTAGTGATTTTTAATCTAAGAGGCCTTATATCTGTGCTTTTAGCATGTAGAAGAGAGTGCGACATTAGGAAAGGATGGATAGCTGGGTGTTGAAAGCAACGTATGTTCTGGGTGTCTGGGATTCTTGGCAGCTTTATGATTTGAGGAGGCAGGCACTTTAAATGGTGTTCAAGCATTACAGAGGCTTACCCTTCTCTCCCCTCTACCTCTTTTTCTTAGCACAAGCTGCTTCACTGACTTCAACATCCATAATTTGGCCCTGAGCTTCTAATGATGCATGAACTCATCTTGGAAACAAACGAGAGGTGAGAGAGAGCAAAATGCATGTGAGGATGTTTTACCTTCCCTGGAGCCCCTGGTATTCAGCCTTCAAATTCTCTGCTTGCTTGGGGAGCTGATAATATTAAAAACCAAGAAGAATTACAAGTTAAACTTAGGCTTTTACTGCTCCCACTTTTGCACTGCATTTGCTACTGTGTCTGCTGGAAATATGCCTTAACTTCTAGTATCTGATACTGAGGTGATAGCAGAGGCATAGAAGATGAAGACAGAGGAGAGCCATTGTGAGGGTTTTGCTTTCCAGTTTGGATTTGTGTGTGTAGAAGGCTTGTTAGGATTTTTATTTTTTTTTTCTGATGTGCAGTTCTGATATCTAGCTGTACTGCAGACAGCCTGAATTACTATAATGGTCAAACCACAGAAGACACCACCCACCCATGTGTGGTCCTCAAAGCAGAAAGAAGGGCACATTTATTAAAGTGAAAAAGCTTTCTTGATGTGTCAAGTATGTCAGTTTTCTGTGAAAAGTGAGAGCTGAGGCTTTGCAGGGTAAATCAGTCCAAGAAATAACAAAGAGCTCTTATCCACTTTGGAGTGAAAAGAAAAAGCAGAAAATCTTTTTAAAGCCTAGCTTTAATTCGAGTGAATCAATTAATAGCTAATCACATGCATCATTTTACAAGATTGAAATGCAAATAATTGCATAACGTTATTTGAATTGTTTTTATATGTATTAATCAAAGTTCCTGTCTTGAATAATAGTGTCAGCTGATGCTTCACTCATGCCCACATGCATTTCCATACTTACAGTTACTTGTATTTGTACAGTCATCTGACTGGCAAGATTGCATGTGCTAGTGAAAAAAAAAAAACAAAACCAAAAAAAACAGCACAAAGAACAAGTTCCTCTAGCTGTTCTTAACAGATTCTTGTAACAAAAAGGAGAATTTCCTCTTCCTAAATTCAATGAGCGTGCATGACAGCTAAGAGAGGGTGATGTGTGTGATATGACTATTTCTCCTGCCTGTATTCCCTACGCAGTGACAAATTGTCCGGTAACATTGCATTAGTCCTTCATGTTCAGGGTGCCAGGAAAGCATCTGAAAAGCAACCTGGTGTGATCTCATCTGTGCCTCTTGGTGAGCTGTATTAACGTCACTCCTTCAGAACTCACTCTCCTCAAAACGCGTTCCTTAGCAGTGGCTCAACAAATCACCCTCTGTAAGGGCATCCCCTCTGACGGTGTAATATCCTGATAGAGACTATGCTCCCAACCTGAGTTTTTTCAGTTAGGTTGCACAGGTTTTTTTAAACTCCCTTCTTAAGATGTTACAGTTACCTCAGTTTAGATTTGGAGTAATTCCACATAACATCAGTCTTCTAGCGAAGGTAAACTTTATGCTTTGTGCATGACTAAGGTATATGGAGTACTAAAAAAGGAGACTGTCAGGACTGGAAGAGCTATGGATTGTTTCCACTTCTGTGACAACGTTCAGCTCCTGCTGAAGACTGATCTTTGAGAGACCAATTTGAGAAATTGTACTGGTGCCATTAAACCACACAGTTGCTGTTTTTCCAGATGTTCAATGATTTCGTAGTTTATGATATATATGAATTTGCAATAAAGAATTCCAATTTGATATTAGTTTTACAGATAACCTGTAGATTATGTTCACTAAAATGTTTTTGCGTTTAATTATTTTACTGTCACGAGAAACAAACACACTATAAATACAGCTTCAAGTAAAGCATAGAATATTGAGGGTATGTTCGCTTAATTTACTTGTTAAATATCTACCCAAACTATAAACAAATAGCTACTGGAAAGCCTCTGGATTATCTGCATTTCTATTTTGATTTAGTGACAATGACTTTCTGTTGTCAGTGGCATTTCTTTTAATTTATTTTATTAAGTTTTGGTTGTTATTTTGTCTCCCCTTAACTGACATGCTTTCAAAATTTATAGTGTTTTTTGGTTTGGTTGGTTGGTTGGTTTTTTAAGGAATGTTGCTAAAGAGAAGCTTTAATTTAAAAATGTAAACAGTGTTTCCCCTGGCAGGTATAGACAATTATGTCAAGAGCAAACCAGATATAGCTCCTGTAAGAAAGCTGGAAAGTACTGGTTCTAAAGCCTTGAAAGGGGAGGAAATCTCTACTAGGCTCTTTTTTAAATTTTTTTTTATTTTTTTTTCCTAGCAATCAGAGCTTTGTGGTGTTTGCTGCCTGAGTGGACTGAATATCAGGTGCATTAGTATACTGCAACATAACATATTGGTGATGTTAAGAACTAGAGAAAATAAGGTGCTTTGCATGAAATAATCCACTATATTAATTTATCATAAGGCAAAGCACATTAAGATGGATACAGAGACAAGATGTTTAACCTTGCAAGAAAACATCTCTCCATTGCTGGTGGACTCAGCCTCTTGAATCATAAAAAGCCCTGGCTATTTCTTTCCACTTAAGTTCAGACACAAGTTCAACATGTGAAAAATATTTTAGCAGAAACTCACATTTCTGCTGAAATTTGGATGTGTGAAGAGAAGGCTCTGCTAGGTTTTTTACAACTGATTTTTTTTTAAAAAATGCAAATTGGAATAATTTTGCTTAATTTAGTCCAAAATTTTTGAGAATTAACTGATACTGGTCAAAGCAGCAGAACACCTTGCCTCAGAATATAACCTCTCTCATACAATTAGCCTTAACTCTGGTATTTACCTGAAACAACTCTGTTTTGATGGGCCTTTCAAACTGTTTGGAACCTGCTGTTCAGAAACCGTAGAGCACTTAAGAAAATTTAGGAAAAAGTAAATGCACTGTAGCTATTTGGATTGCATGCAATAGAAAAAAAATATTAAAACTTTTAGTGTTCTGCAGATCATATATTAACAAAACACACAACATTCTCCAAAACCTGTGACATAGAATAATTGAAACTTCAAAAGAATACGCAGTAAGGTACAGTTCATTACACCCCAAACCCCATCAGATTATCTAAAACATGTAGCTTTTTATTTTTGCAGTTGCTGATCCCTTTATGTGTCATAGCAGAAGCTTTAGCATGTCAGTAAAAAAAAAAAAAAAAAAAACAACCAAAAAAACCCTGTAGGATTTTCTTTAATTTTAAAGGAAAATTTATTAAATTTGTTCAGTGTATATGTGTGTGTAATTGTATCTCATACATAGGTAGGCTATTTATTCCAATAATAACAATAAGTCCAGAAGCAGACTGTTCCACAAACAGTGCCTTAGCTTTACAACCATCACCTTAATTGTGCTTTCAGGCATTTCAGGAATTGAGTTAATTCTAAAAAGACTCAACAAGAAGAAGACTCAGAGAATATTTTTGTTCTTTTTTACTTTTGTTAGTAAAGAAGCCTCTCAGTTCTTCTCTATTCATGTTGATACTTCACCCAAACTCATATGATAGCTTGAGAGAACTGCATGTAGCAGGAGGCACGGTCGTGGTCTGAAGTGCTCCAACTTTCTAGTTACTACCTCTAGTCATCCCGTATGTCACTTAGAGTGTGCGTGTACCTATATAACAAGATAATCTGTTGATTCCTGGGGAGAGATGGATTTTCTGCAAAATGGTCAGCCTTTATTGGCAAACACAAATAAACTTGATTCACTTCTTAATTGTTTTTTTGTCAAATGAGCTTGGCTTGCAACTTCTTTACTCTCATGGCACGGGCAGTGAAGATCTTTTGACCCCTAGAAAATCTTCCAACAGCATACACAAGAATAAGATAGAAAAAAAGTTGATATTCACTGGATCAAAAGCTGAACTTGTGCCAAGAATGTTGTGTTGTTGCAGAAAAGAATCTGACATGTGTAGAGATGAGAGCTGCCGGTAAGACCCACTGATAACCCTGTAGGTCTCATCAGGCCTGGTAGGATTCAGTGGGAATACTGTGTCCAAGATTAGGTAGCACATCTTGAGAGGTGTTGACAAAGTGAGAAAGACCAAGGTGGAGCCAGAAGAAAAAAAAATCAAAGATGTTGGAAGGACAAAATGGAAAAAAAAAAAAAAAAAGAAAAAAAATCATTTAAAAAAGACTATAGAAGAGAATCTTAAGATGAGATAAGATAAAGCTTTCCAGTTACACTAAAGCTCTTGCAAAAATAAGTTGTCTGTTGACAGGAGAAATCACTTAATCATTGGTTTAGACAGCAGCAAGCAAAGACTAGATTACAGTCAGAAAAAGCTAAAGCTTTCTAAAAAAAAAAGAAAAGGAGGCTGTGGTTACTCAGATGGGCTGAGGACCCTGCTTTGCTGGATCAACTATGCCAGGAAACACCTTATAGGAGCAGTGTAGATAGCTGATTCTGTATTATGGTAGAGGAGAACATCAGATAACTTCCTGAAGTCTTCTCTAAACATCATTCACTGTGATCTTCTGAACCTATGTTTCAGTAAGAAAGAGTAGAGAGCGACTGAACCACAATACTGTAAGTCGTGATCAGAGGAAAGACTCAGGGTGTCACAGCCAGTATTTCTGGCATTTGGCAATGGGGAAATTGCAATAAAGAGAAGGAATTGCTAGGTGATTTTAGCCCAGAGTTTGAGAAAAATAAGCTGCTTATGAAGCAGTTAGGTACCTAGCCATTTCATCAGTAATTGGATTGTCCATACTACAGGGTTTATTCTTAAAATAACATAATCACCCCAAAGAGAAAACTAGAATCATACTTCTGCATGTCATTGCAATTAATTCTCTTGCTGTGCTGCTTACTCATGCCATCAGTTATGACTTGCTGCTAAAGCTCACAAGTGCATTTCTACAGAGTGAATTTATATCATGCAGCATTTTCTGTCTAACAAATATGCCTTCTTGAGCTGACAATAGCCGCATATTTTCATCAAAAACAAGCAAGCATTCAGCACAGCTTCAAAACTCGTGTACTATGGTTGTAATTGTAAAAGTGTTATCGCTTAAACTAATAGATTAATTGAAAGATTTGACGTTGTCTGCCATTGTTCCTGCTTTTAGTGACTTTTTCTTGTCCAGTGCTACCAGCAACAGAAAAAGCTTTGTGGCATCAGTCTGTACCAGCGCGCTGATTTGAAGAGGAGAATACCTTTGACCAGTTGATGAGATGTGGTTGGGCAGTGGTGCTGCCCTTTGCTGTGGGAGGTGGTCGGTGAAACTGTGGGAAGGGATAAGTGTAGCCTGCTAGCGCTAGGTTCATACTTCTCATGGGAAAAAAAAACAGAGATTTTTTTGAGCATTGGGAAAGAGTGAAGGGTATTGTCTGATAGACAGCTGCTGACCTCTCAACTTTCAAAGAGTAAGCAGACTCTGAGAGGAGAGGAGAGGTCTACAATAGCCTTTCCTCATAATCTGGGGGGCAGAAGTTGTGTTTACTGGAATATTGATTTTTATTCCTTTTGCAGGCAAGCAAGAAGTGCGTCATTTTGCTTGTGTTCATATGCAGGACAGTGAGGTGTCACCTGGATTTCCTAAGTCAAGCACTAGGAGGTTTCCTACATTTCTTAAATTCAAACATGTTAGGGAGTAACAGAAATTTCTGCCAAGTAATTAGTCTGTTTTAAAATGAAGGATAATACCATAACAAATACATCATTTTTAAGGATATTTTTTTTATGTAGAAATAAAATTTCTGACTAAAAGATATCCTAAACAAACTACAAAGTAAAAGTCACCTGTGCTTACCCATTTGAAGACAAAAGTATGACAGAAAGGACACAGTCATTTAGGGGTTTGTTTTTGTTGCATTGATGCTTACATTTTGAACTGATATTTGAGTGTGTTTATAAATGTACGGATATTCAACAACATTATGCCACAAGATTACACAGTTGCAATTCATTGGAGTATTTTTTTAAGTAACTTTATTCACTTTACCTCAATCTTATCCTAAGAACATGTGAATTCAGGACAGTTGTGTGAAAATCAACACCTTCAATAAATAGTTCATGGTTCACTCAAGTTCACAGACTGGTTCAGCTATCATTTAACAGCTTGGCCTCCAGGTACAAGAGAAAAGTGGAGTAGTTGGAGTTAACACTCTCTTTTATATTGCCTACAAATGTCTTGAAGCAATTTAATAAGTTACAATGAGCTAGAAACTGGAAGCTGAAGTGAAGAACATGAACGGTCATGTACTAGTATGTGACTTAAAAGGGTTTCTAGTTTTCTTTTTCTCTAATTTTTGGATAAGTAAATATATTTAATTTATTAAGTGAATTACATGTGACTACTTTATAACCATTTAATAGTTAGAACAGAGCAGAGGCCAGATTCCCTAGAAAACTCAGGGGTAGTTATGGTATTGTCAGTGATCTTAATTTTTTTATTTATTTGACACAGCAGTTAAATTGCTTCTTCCTCTTATTTAAAGATGTATGACACATCTTGGGGGAAAAAATAACAATCCTGTTGTTCTATGTTTCTTCTTCATAAACTTTACTATCTTTGCCAAAAGATATTTATGTTGCATTTAAATAATTCCTTGTATAAGTTGATATCGGCTGCAGACTTTCTTTTGATAGATTAATAACTATTTCCAAAAGAAAACATGAGTGAAGGATGCATTATCCAAAAACCTATTCAGAAAAAAAGTGTTTCCTTAACTGAAAGTTAAGTCTCACATATTAAAAAATATTAATGATACAATAGTATACTTCTACTTTCTGCTTCTTAGTAACTTTTCTAATTTTAATATTTAGTAGTTTTATTTTATTTGTTTTTCAGGACTAAGTGTTTAGTGTCTAGATAGTTGTATGGCTGGTCTGACTCTTGTCACCAGCTGTACCATTTCTTCATTTTACTGACTTTCACTGAAGTCAGTAAAATCCCAGGCTTTTATGTGTGCTGAAAGTCATGGCCCTTTAATTTACATTTTGTCAAACTTTAAGCACAGCTTTAGTCTCCTAGCATCAGCCAAAGAAAAAAGTGAAGCTTGTAAGAAAGTATCTGCCTTGCTTGGTAGTCTGTTATTTCTCCTCTAGAGAGTTAGTGCGATGGTTTGATAGTTACAGTCAAATCAAAGGATGAAAACATGTGAAACTGTGTCTAAAATAGGAGCTTGACTTTTTACCTTTTCAGTTTTAACTTTATTTCTCATTTCCATATATGACCACGGTGAACTTCACTAACCATAGTGCTGATTTGAAGAGTGTGCTGGTAAGACTGATATAATGGAAAAGTATTCGTTTAGTTCCCTTTTTGCTGTTGCTATTTTATATCTGAAATCAAAGTAGTTCTGCTGGTGGGGGTTGTGAAATGCAGAAAGGATGTTATTCTATTGCAAAGGTTTTTATTTCATATGTTTGAAAAACAATTGCTAGGAAGACCACAAAGCCCTTCTGTGCAGTAAAGTACGCTTTCTGTATTTTCGGTATTTAGCACCTATGTTGTGCATTCTCAGGGAACACCCTGAGAAGTGGTTTGACATTATAGTTTCAACTTCTACTTAAAGAAATTTTTCATGTCCGAAGGAAATGCCTGGTCCTAGGAAGATAAAAATGTGACTGTTCACTGGATATGGCAGACCACCTACAGAGATCTTGCTGCTTGTTAAGAATGTGATGGCAGCTGTGCCACAGTGGAGACTGGCAAAATGTGGGCATGAAAGGGTCAAGCCTGTCATTTTGGATGCATTTCCGTTGTACGCTTTTATTTGCAGTTGTGGTACTTTTACTTAACTACAGAATGTATTTACAAACAAGGGTGGTTGGCAGAGTGTATGGTGCTACACCATTCTGTTATGTGTCAGTTCAGAAAGATGTCTGATTAGATTTTTTCAGACCTGCTCATGCAAAAGAACTATACAAGGCATGTGTGAATGATATTGCTTGAACCAGAACTAATCTGACGAAAAGCTGTATTTATTTCTAGCTAAATGGAGGTCTATTTTGGTAAAAGCTAAAATTACTGTGTGGTGGTCTTCAAATCAGATGCAAGCAGTGTAATTGCCATTGCAAAAGCAAAGTAAACATGAAAACAGTCTGTGCATCTAGTAAACTCTCAGCATCCCTGTTCCTTTCTGTAATTTAAAGTAATGATTCCAGTGACCTCTTTAGGTATAGTTAAGCACAAGAACACAAATTCTTAGGAATTTGGAACGTACAAGTTTTTTCCAGCAAAGAATTTGACTCATGGAATTTTCAAGAGGCTTTTTTTTTAGCACCAAGGCACAAAAGCTTAGGCTATGCAATTCTGAAAGGACTTACAAATCTGAGTTCTACTCAACCTCTCTTTACCTGTGCCTGCGTAGAGTGTGAAAAATATTACCTTTGTCTTTTTAAATGAATCTTCAAACAATTTTAACAGCTTCTTATTGTATGAAGATATCTGGCAGTTTTGGGGTTGGGTTTTTTTTTGTGGGTTTTTTTTTTTGTTTTGTTTTGGTTTGGTTGTTTGGTTTTTTTCATGCAAGGGGATCCACATCTGTGGACTTAGAGAACTGACAAATATGGTACCCTGTAACATAACAATTTACCAAAATAGGTATTTCCAATTGCCATTAGGAAGAACATCATGTCTGTTCTTCCATATACATGTAGATCCAGGAAAGCTTAACAAAGCATTTTGATTGACAGCCATCCACCACCACACAATGAAGTAGTGGTGCTGGATCTGTGAGGAATACGGGGTTTAGGATAGAGGTTTGAAAGGTGCGTGTTAACCAGCACTGCTTTCTTGAAAAATGTAGATAATAGATTTTGTAACTTAGGAGTTGCTCCTAGTGTGATGATAAAATTTATAGATTGAAATATTTTAATTAATCCTTTTTTTTGGTTGGGTTTTTTTTTGTTTGGTTGGTTGGTTGATTTTTTTTTTTTTTTTTTTTGGAGGATAATGGCATGAACTCTCACAGACCTGTCTAAACTCTGTTCCTTTTAGAGAGCCCTTTGAATGGGAGGACATAAATATATTGAAATAGGAAGTGAAAACTTCCTATTCCAATGAAAAAAAAAAGGAAACTGGTCTGGAAGTAAAAGCTCAGCTGTCTGTTAAATAGAGCACTGAGTACTACTTACACCCTGTACACTTTAAGATAATAGTTTACTTCAAAATAGCAAGTGTAAATATTGATAACCTCTGATTTCTACTGTATCATAGTAACCCTCATTTCTAGCTGGGGCTCACAAAACTTTCTTCACAAGCCCTTTAAAATGAATGTGAATGATCTTTTCAGTCAGATGACCAAGGAAACACAAGGACTGACACTTGTCATGAACCTAAAGAAACACCTGTAATAAATGCTGGAATTTTTTCGTATGACTTTTCACTGGGACCATTGCAAACATCCTTTGCTATCTCACAGTAGCTTAAGAAAATAAATAATTAATTAGACCTTTTCTTTTTTTTTTTTTTTCCCTAAGAAAACTCTCTAGTAGTAATCTAAATAATCTTCACCAATAAATTTTGGGTTTCGTAAGTCAAAGAATCATTAAATGAGAATAACACTCTGCATGTACCTATACAGGTATACATACAGGTGAAAACTGACACGCCTAGTGCCAATAGACATGCAGAACACTTACTTGTGTCTAGTTTTAAAGATATAAGTCATCCATCTAGTAGAGTTGACTGGCAAGGTTCATACTGAAAGTAAATGTATGAGGAAAGCAGTTATCTGATGCATAACTTGTCCAAATGAGCTGACAGTCATATGTCCAAGTTGTGAAGGAGGAATGTCAGAATATATGAGTTCAGCAATCCCTTTCAACCACAAAAAGACTTAGATGAGCCTCTAAAAAAGATGTGCTATATGTGGTAGTACATATGTACAAAATGTCCTACTGGGCTACTCCATTTTTCTCCCAAAGAAATATTCCATATCAAATGCTGTATCTGAATTGTTCAAAAGTTGTTATGAGCTACTCAGCTGTGTAAATCCAAGGAGCTGTGTAGGAGCTTTTAAAACATACAATTAAACTCACTGCCTTGCTGCAGGTTTCATTTCACGTTGTGATACCTTGGGGGGAAATACATAATACTATCTTTCCTGTTCAGCCTCATTAACAAGGAAGATAAAATATTTCCTACTATCTTCTTAGCTCTTTTTTTTTTTTCCTCCTTACTGTGAAAATCAGTTTTCTAACAAAGCAAGTAAAGTTTCCTCCATATGAGCTTGAATGTATGGGATCTGCCTGAAAAAGCTTACAGCCATATTTCCTCCACTGTTTTAATCTTGCAACTCCGGTGGAGAACCATCACTGGAACAGACTTTGTTTGGAATTTTAAAAACTATAAATTATTATTTAAAAATATAATTTAATAGAAACTAAAAGTAAAATTGTAATATTGAATGTTTGTTAAACTTAATGAAATTTCAAGGGGAATTATTTACATACTTTTCTGTTTTGCTGATGGGAAGAAATCCTTTAACGGAAAACCAGACAATCTCTGAAGAAAAAATTAAAACAGGTATCTTTTGAAGGAAACTGTCTAGCAGAGCAGTTCTAAGGTTAGTTAAAAGTCATCCTTACTCAGCTAGAGAGAGATGACCGGCAGTAAGTATGAAAAAATATTTTCTTTCTTTAACTTTCTGGCTCAAAAATTGAAAAGTCTGATATGAAATGCAAAGATATGAGGTGAATTACTAGATTATGGAGTCTTCATACTTCAAGTGCTCGACATATTTACTCAAATTTTGATAGTAGGAGAATGGGGGAACATTCAAAAGTCGTCTTTGTATGCTGAGATAATTTCAAATATCTTCCTCATTGTTAGATGCCTTTGCTGAGCTGAACTCTTCAAGAAATTTAACCTGAAGTAGATACCTACATAATATAGAAAGACAGCATAGACTAGAGGGCAGATCTCCTTTAAAAAAAAAACAAAACAAAAACCAAAAAGCTAAGAATACCAAGTAAAGTGTATCTAAGTTTCTCTTCAGATAAATGCCCTGAAATGAGTATAAGCTCAAACTCTACTCAAGTGAAGCTATTGGAATTATGTTCTGATTTAAAAACATAACAAAAAAAACCATAATACTTGAACAGCTAATGAAATCCTTGTTCTGATTTAGCTAATAGGATGTTTTAAAAAACTGGATATATGCTTTAATTTGTATATGTATGAGTATTTTATGACAATATGTGTAGCCTTTTCATAACTGCTTTAAAATGTGTATACAGATAAAGCTTAAGAAAGGAATGAAGAATTTCCTTTAATGCAAAGCAAAGAGTATTTATTTAGCTAAATCATTCTTCACTGTCTTACATTATGAAAATTGGTAATGATGTGCACTGTTACTCTTGCTTCTCCTAACTGAAGTCCTCATGTTTAGTGCTAGTGTTAGACTTTAAACATTTTATAACCTAACTCAATGTTCTGTGTATGGTAAAGCTGATAATTATTCAACACGTGGCTGACAGTTTTGTTTTGGGTGTGTTTTTAGCTTTCATTACTGACAATATGTCAGTAAGTGATGATAAAAAACTGCTAGTGCAACAACTGTGATGTGCTTAAAGTGTATCTGGTTTACATTTTTGTAAATCAGTTAGACAAATAAATTAATATAAAATTAATATAAAATTGAAAAGAATAGACTAGAAAACCTCAGAGGTTTTTGCTGGTCACACAGTAAGTCCCGCAAGTACTAGCAGCCGTTTGGTCAGTGAGATGGACCCACAGACCATTCTCAGCTATATGGTTTTGAACACCACCATCTGCCCCAGGCTCAGGCTTCCCTCCCCTGTCTCTCACTGTTCCACACCAAGGTTTAGACAAAGAGGGAAATACATACTTCTGGTAGAACTATAAGGGCCTTTTAGTATTTCACAGGTCTAAGACTGCTTAGGAAGCACACCCTGTCTTGGAAGAATACTTCTTTTACTCCACCATCCCTCATCAGTCTAGGATTTATCATGGTGTCTATTACTGTGTTTTACTAGTCTTTTGAAAAGTACTTCTTCAGTCTTTCCAATAAAAGGCTTTTACCTCCCTCCATCTTCTGGAATTTGCTGTATTTGAATGTGTTTGTTTCTCCTGATGATGATGATCCCTTTTTCTGTTTCATTCTTTTGTTCTTTGCCTTCACCCTTTTAAACACAAAACGTACATTTTAACCTCCTTATTTAGTACATGTTTAACTGTCATAATCCTTTCATGTAAACTCCCACTCTCTTGTCTCTTTCTGAGCACTTGAAACCTGTGACAGCTCTCTGTTTTGTCTTCAGCTTATGCTAAGAATGACACAATCTATATGGAGTAGAAATGTTGCATCCCAGCTTTACCTTATGATGGCTTTCTGCAGAATATCATGTTGACCTTTTTTGCCTATTTATCACAAGCTTGCATAGCTTTATACTGCCAGCCTACATTGGTCATGGATCATGTCATGGCCGAAATGGAGATACCCACAAGGCTCTATATGCTTTTAAAGGAGAGATGACAGAAACACTATTTGACAATGTTAAATATTGTGCCAGCCTGTTTTGAATTTCTGGATATGTGCAAAGCTATATTATTCCATTGCTATTCCTTTTAGTACCATGGTTTTGACTTTTAGAGCAAGTGATTTCTGATTCTTGTGTGTCCATACATCTCGCCTGAGGTATGTTCCCATTCTGTGTCGCTTCCATGGAAATGACTTGTACTGTATGTATTTCTAGAATAAAAGAAAATACCATAGAAATGCCAAATGCTCTTTTTCCCTTGACCTTTCTGTTACAGTATTGAAAAATAATTTTATTACTTATTAGGAAGGATCAATAATCAACAATCATTAAAGCAAAAAAAATGTCTTCGTGAATGAATTATCCCCACAGCACAAGACAATAGCTGCTCTTACCCGCAAGAAGGCCAGAAAATAATTACTGTTGTGTTTCTGTGTTACTCCACGATAAATGCACCTGTGACCTACTGGCTAGTCACATAGGGCCAGATTCAAATGTGAGATTTTCTTGCATTTAGGAAGAGCAGCCCTGAAAATTCTCCTCTAGGATGTTGCCCAGCTCTGTTAGTTCCTAAATTTGAAGTCTGAGAGAGCTGTTCATTTTTATATACCCTCCACAGTTATTATAGCTGGGATAACACTGGAAAGCTTGGCATATGTTTCACATTCAGAATAGCTGGAGTTTAAAAAATAGGCATTCTCCAGACAGGCCAGTCCTGTACTCATTTTACTGAAACTAGGTTTCTAGATAGGTCTCCTGAGCAAATGGTAGAAACCACAGAAGGAGACTGAGTTTATTCAGAAATTCTTTACTGATGTTTTGGATTGCATTCCTCTGAATGCACTCAAAAACAGACTACTTCATCTATTAAAAATTACTACTTATTGTAAATAGAAAAAGCTCAAGTAATATCACTACAGTGGTGGAATGATAATGTCACTGTAATTAAAAGTTGTGACCCAGCACATTTTTACTCATAATTTAAAATGCTAGTACCTACTTTATTTCTTTGTCTAAAAGGAAAAAGCAAACAAACAAAAAACTGACTGTTCTTAACATTTGAACTCTCAAAAATTAATTTAGTAAGTGTACAAAAACATGTCAAAGAGCATTCTGGAGACTTAAGTACTTGGTATGTGCAGAAGAGCAACATGGTTTTTAACTTTATAAGCAAGCATGTGTCAGAATCCCCATTATAGTATCCAATCTTGAGCCCAGTATTGTCTGAACTGAACAGTGAGTTTGCCATTCCTGAATTTGCAAATACTTTTCCATCAACTGTGCTTCAGTCCCACTGTGGGAAAAGAACAAACAAACCTTCTTTTTAATTTGACTTCTCCAACTTGTTTATTTCTTGCTAACTGTGAGGCCAACAATATCAAGAGTAATTAAGCTTCTAATATATAGCCTCGGCCACCAGAGATCTCATGTATACTAGGGTCACTTTTCATACAGGTTAACAAATAGCAATCGACTTAAAGCTGTTCTAAATCTTACTGAGACAGTGATGTTCTTTGATGACCTAGGGTAAGGCAGTCTATATTTCTGAGATCTGAAAGGCAGAAGTCCCAAGGATACTGAGGCTACCAATTTTTTAGCCCCTTTGTTACTTTCTCGGGTGCTACGACAAAGTACAAAGGAATGGTAAAATCATGGATAATGGAAATAATGACACTAATAGTGATTGGAATAACTGTATTGAGGTTTATCATCATCAGTGAGAGAATGAAGAGAAAACAAGGGGAATAAATCAGCAAACGAAATAGGCAAGATGAGAAAAGAAAATGACAAATGTGAATATTTTATATGGTTGTGGGCAAGGACAGAAAAAGCTGAAATATTTTTCAGAGATAAGAGGTGTTGTAGTTTTGTTTAGTGAGGGGGGGCCTAAGGTGGCAACTTCTGTAGGAAACTGCTAGAAATCGCTCCCCTTTGTTCAGTGGACTCGGCCGGGCCTAGGGCGGACCCACTGCTGGCCAAGGCCGAGCCAATTGGTAGCAGAATGTCCCGTGATAACGCCTCTGCGATAACGTATTTAAGAAGGGGAAAACAGAAAAAAAAAAAAAAGAAGAGAAGATGTGACGAAGTTGAGCGGGGGCAGAGGCCCAGAGGGGGAGGCGCAGGCCTCCGGGGTCTTGCAGGCCTCACCCTCTGGCCTCTCCCCAGGCAGCCGACTGGGCCCAACTCAGCCCGGCCTGGCTGCAAGGAATGGAGAGGAGATGAGATGGATGATGTGAAGAGATCCTTAGAGGCTTCTGCCAGCCTGTTGTGAAGAACGAACTTTTCTTGTGAGAGAAACAGCTGTAGACACCAAGGTCAGTGAAGAAGGAGGGGGAGGAGTAATGTGGCTCCTGGCCAAGATTCCCCTGCAGCCTGTGGTGACGACCATGGTGGAGCAGGTTGTCCCCCTGCAGCCCATGGAGGTCCACGGAGGAGCAGAGATCCACTTGGAGCCCGTGAAGGACCCCGCACCGGGGGAGGTGGATGCCGGAATGTGGCTGTGGCCCGTGGAGGGCCCGCTGGGGCAGCCATTCTGGAGAGACTGCACCCCGTGGAAGAGATGACCTACGCCGGAGCAGTTTAATGAAGGGACCCCACACTGGAGCAGAGGAGGAATGTGAGGAGTTCTTCCCGCAGCTGTGAAGCAGCAGAGTAAAACAACGCATGATGAACCGACTGCAACCCCCATTCCCTCTTCCCCCCTGTGCCGCTCGGGGGGGGGAAGGTAGATAATGTTAAGCTCGGGAAGAGGGAGGGGTGGAGGAGGTTATCTTGTTTCTCTGTCTCATTATCCTGCTAGTTGTAGAATAGTTTTCCCCAAGTGGAGTCTGTTTTGCCCGTGACGGTAACTTAAAGGATTTCTCCCTGTCCTTATCTCAAACCTCGAGCCGTTTTTCTTAAATTATTTCTCCCTATTCTCTCGGAGGGTGGGGGGAGTGAGAGAGAGACTGCATAGTCTGGTCCGGATTGGGGGTTAACTACAAGAGGTAAAAACAGTGGACAACTAATATTATTTCTCTTCTTTCCTTCTAATTCCAGCTGCTACCTCTCTGACTTCTGTACGCTCTATGACTATTTCATGATGTTTTTTCTACTACCTTTGCCTTTTTGCTACTCTATTATTTGTAAGTGAATGAAATGCCCCTTGGTTCATGAACCAGTTTTGCCTATAAAAACATGTGAAATAAGTGTGCAATGCAGCAAATAAAAACAAAACTACCTTAAGCACTGCCTCTGCTCTACTCATTTTTTGTTGGCTTTGTGATTAAAAAACATCATTCACTCTCTAGATGGAAAACAGGCTTAGAATAATACGGACAATATGCAGAATAGCAAATTCTGTTGAAACTTGGGACATCAGCAGAAATAATAATGAATACAATTCTGCAGATAATATTTTGATGGAAATAGGTGCAGTCAAATTATCCACTGCAGATGAATAAGAATGAATCATCAGACTGTTCTAATTCTGCCACAAGAGTAAAAGGGTGAGATAAATATTTTAAGGATATTAAATATTTTTAATAATTAGTACTTATTAAAGGAGTTATTAGTCAAGTTTGTTTTAAGGTCTTGCCTAGATCTGCATTTCCTTTAGGGCAAAAATCTTTTGGAAGAAAAAGCTTTGAACTCATAAATACCCTGCAATTTTGCCATGTACTATTTATTTTATTAACAATAGAACAAAGGTAAGGTTTTAAAAAGTCCCAACATATAGGTACGGTTGGGGTTGAAAAACAAAGTTGATTTGCATTGTTTTAGCTATGCATCTGAAATCCAGAAAATACCTGAATAGATTTCAGCTGCTACAGACAGGGTGCTTCAAGGTGCATGGAAGCTCTGAGTGACTAGCCTGTGCAGGAGGATATGAATGCACTATCACTATGAAAACAAGTACAATATTTTGTGACATTACCTCAGAATGTTACATTCACGAAAGAGTTTTTGGACCAGTGTGTATGAATGTTCTTTAGCCACTGCAGGGGAATGTAAGGTGTGATAAGAATGTAAGATTTTCTTCATTAAAAGTTCATAGGATAGATTCTGCAATTATTACTCATGCTGAGCAGCACATTGCCATGTGGACAGGTTCACTAAATTCAATTGCTGCATTGAAAAAGGGGTTGTGATGGATCACAAATGAATCATTTCAGTAAATGATCCAAAGTTAAGCCAAAGGTCCACAGGCTAGGGTCCACAATAGGATAACCTAAGGGAATAAGACAATTATCTGTAAGTGTATTGGTGGAAAAAAGCAAATCAGCCCTTTGCTGCTGTCAACCCTGGAAAATACATAATTCATAACTCTCCTACTTGTCTAATATGTATGCTAGTATAAATTGGATCAGTGAGGTGTTAAATCTTTGAGATGAAGGTGATGTGGATCAGCAATGCAGCCTGATCCCACCCACACCTGAAAATGCAGAACTATCTTATAGCCGCATTTAGCACAATCTGATTTGAAGTCGGTCTAACAGTCAATGAATAAATGAAGGAATGAATTTTGTTAAGAAAATCATAAAACATGCTACCGCACTATGTTGATGGACCCTCCAAACAGCACAAAAACTGTGAATAAGATTTGAGAATGAATAAGAATCACAGATAGAATAGTTTGTGTTGGAAAGGACCTTTAAAGGTCATCTAGTCCAACCACCCTGCAAGGTCAGGGGCATCTCCAACCAGATCAGGTGGCTCAGAGCCCAATCCAACCTGGCCTTGAATGTTTCCAGGGATGGGGCATCCACCACCTCTCTGGGCAACTTGTTCCAGTGTTCCACCACATGCTTTTCCACAGACACCTTTATTTGACCTCTGTCGTACGATATTGCAGCATTGGTAAAAGGCCTTTTCTCTATACTTGGAGCAGATATTCACCAAAAATGTGTGGAGAGGAGGGCTTGTCCTAAGCTCATTTTTAGACTTTTGCACTGAGCAAAGTTTTTTTTAACTGGAATCACGCTATTTCAGGTCAGTGTAGCACGGATATATAGAGCTCAGTAAAGTGCAACACCGATGCTAGGTTCAAATAGAGGTTATTGATTTTTAGTTTCAAAGTAAGACCTGGATTGTATCCTGCATCCATGTATGCAAAACCAAAATTCAGTGCTAGCATACAATTTAGCAAAGAGTAGTAACCGAAAGCCAATCATGTAACAGCTATTTCTTAGCTCATGGAGACAGTTGGGGCAAGAGGTTGTGCAAAAAGTTCCCATTATCCTCCTAGGAAATTAGCAAGAAGCATTGTCTGCCACTAATTTCCAAACAAGCTACAAAATGAAAGCTAATCAGTGTCTGCCAATGACGAGTGCAATTTTGAAGAGCAATTACAATCAGTGACTATTTTCTTCAAGACATTAGTTTGCAAATAGTTGTGGTCTGGCGTGAATTCAGGGTAATGATTGTGACTGCTTGCTGGATGTGGTGAGTTCAGCCCCATCACCCATGAGCTGCAGCAAAGCTCTCCCATCACTATGGGGTTTAGCCGTGTCGCAGGATGTTTCCATAGAGTCTGAGATGCACTTTTACCATGTGAAACGTCTGTGTGAGTGTTTGTCTCTTGGTTCAGTGCTTCGTCAGCCACAGTGTCTAATTTGGAATTACTTTTGCTTCTACATGTTCTTCACTCCTTGCCTTTCTATAAACTCAAGGCTGCAAGCAGAAATCAATTAAATGATTTCTGCTTGCAGTGCACAAGCTGTGGATGAGCAGTGCTAGCAGTGCATGAGCACAGTCAAAGTAAAGTCTTCTAGATGTTTGTCATATTTCGTTTTCTTTTAGCAACTGTAATATTATATATGCAACATACCTCACATGGAGCAAGTATTCCCAATTTTATCAAGCAACAGTTGGAGTTTGCTGGTATTTGCCTTTTTTTTTTCCTTTTGTCTTGAAATTTTACACTTGGTCCTCCAAGATGTTTTTTTTTTCCTGTCAGTCAGGGTGATGCTAGACCACATAAATATCCAACTTAAATGGACTTACAGAAGCTGAACTGTGACAGTATAATATGGTATTGGGGAAGAAAAGATTGTGATAATGGAGTTAAACCACCAGAAGTCTTGTATTTACAAATATTCCTTGTTTTTTTTTTATTAAGGGAGAGTGTAGTGGGAATGTTCTGCATGAATGGATATCATCTATAGATCACACAGTACTAATAAAATTAATACCAATAGTTGTGAATCTGCAAAATAAGGTTGTCTGACTATTTTAATAACACATAAGCAGTGGAGCTATGGCAGAAAGACTATATTGGTAATGTGCAAATTACCTGTGAATAAAGTAGGACTAAAGAAGCTACAACAATGTGCTGGATGTGTTTTGGGTTTATTTATTGGAGTTTTCTTTTTAATATGTAGCATCTCATCCCAATTCCTGTGAAAATGGATCCATCATTGCATAGCAGCATTTGGAGCTGGGAACTCATGCAGCAGGAGCAGGCTGGGCTTTCACAGCAAGCGGCACACGGCCCACACTACTTGACAGCAGCAACCTCCATGAAGCGCTGGTTGCCAGAGCCAGCCTTCAAGGATCTGTGTCCGAAGGCTGTCTCAGCAGCATGTTTACACAGGAATGAATGTGAAATATGTTGCCAGGTCTGTGTGACTGGCTGTCCCCCTGCAGTGACTCAGAGAGGCATTCAGGTTGTGCTCCAGGTTGTTTGGATTACAAAGCTTTTCACTCTTTCCCCAGGAAAAGTGCCCCAGGACCGAGCAGTGATACTGGCATGAGTGTGCTTACCAGCCTGTTCTTGCAGGACTGGCTGAAGATTTTCAGTATTTTAAGGACTGTTTTACAGTGTATGTGTCTAAAGCTATCAATCTAAAACGTGAGCCCACAAACAAAGGTAAGAATCACCTATATCTGCAGTCAGTATTGGAAAATTGTTGACATGTATTTTATCAGCCCCCTGAATCCAGAGGTGGTAAGTTAAGGCACACGACCTACCTGCTCTACCTGCTCCTACATGTGTGTACTTGTGTGCAAGGGAGAATGCTGTCCAGCTCCAAACTTCTGATTATCTGAATGATCTTCTTTCAGATAGTCTGAAAAAAAAGTCTTTCTTACGGCTTCCAGCTGCATTTTTAAAGGGCCCACCTGCTGACCATGCTATGTCGCAGAGCTGCAAAGGATTTCCAGCTCTGATGTCATGTAGTCACACTGCCTTCAGATCCAGAGCTTACTCACTGTGCAACAAGTGGTGACTGTGTCTTGCACAATGCAGACATCTTCTGCTCAACTGTGATTTAGCATGGTCATCCAGAAAATTAAGAATGCACACTTAAATGAAATCTTTCCAAGGTGGTTGGCTGGGGACTCTCTTCTTGGAAACCATGCTTTATTTTTATTTCTCTGTGATGTAGCTCTAATTGCTCAGTAAGAACAACAGTAAGTCTTCACATCACATAGATGTTGTGAAATATACCTCTGTGTGAATGTCATAATCAATTGCTCTGAGTGCCATAAAAACCCGTTGTATAAATGACAGAATTCAGATGGTGCATAGTAAAGGACGTATGTCGAATGAGGAAGCCAGCATAAAACAATGAATTTCTGATCATGTAATAAGTGCCAGTGATTTTAGGCAGTGCTTACAAAAAGGATTTGTGATACAGTGGAATATGTATGTGAAATAATGAAAAGGTATTCAAATATTGAATGATGGTGTCATAGCAGCTTCTCAAAAGGAAACTGAAGTAAGTGTATGTTGTTGGATTTAATTCTGCCATTTAAAAATTCTTCAGTGTTTTCTTTAGGAAGTTTTTCTAAAACAGCAAAGTAACACAAACTTTTCAATATGTTCTTATTTCCTTTGCCTGTAATTTTTTCTATTATTTCTACTGAAACATACTTTATTAATTAACGTATGTGAGTGGGAGGAGTGTTCAAAATTATCCTCTAGTCTGCCTGATCTCAGGAGTAATTTAATCACAATAGTGCATTCACAAATAATTTTCCTGGGTCTCAGAAACATAAAATACACATGATCTCTCATGCTTATTTCCCTTTACCTACCACATTAATGCCTTGGAAGGCAAAAGGAAATTTCATGCAGGTTCCAGGCCAGGGTGCAGGTGATGTTTCCATGTTATGGGCTACAGTCTTATTTTAGAAGCACAGAGAGCATTCCTACCTTTACAAAAATGTTTGATGCTCACAGCAGCTTTAATTTTACTCAAGGCTGAAGTGATTTCTTGGGCAGATATAATATACAATCTACAGACTGTATATTATATCTACAACACAGTAAAACTTACTGTTTTCTATCAGAAAAAGTTTAAAAATCTACCCAAGATGGGTCCAGATATAATGCTAATAAATTTCAAAATAAGATAATTAGTCTTCTCAGTCTGATTCTGTAGCTGTGAATGTATTAAAAGACTGTACTGGAATTGAACAGCCAGACAATTTTTTTTTTTTAATCACACGAGAATAGTCTCATGAGCCTCAAAGGACTTTTAAAGACTTAATGGATAGAGATTAGCTTTCAGTTTATTATTAAAAGGAATCTTTCTGAATGTAAAACACATCTTTCAAACCTTTTAAAAAAGTGTCGTAAGGGAATTAGTTCCAGAAATCTTGTTCCACATGTTTTAGGTCAGGATGACAACTATGATGACAGTAGTAGGAGTCTATCTTTTTCAAGCATATATCAGAAATGAAACTGAAGTTAAGTGCCTTTATAAAAGAGAAAAAAAAAAGAAAAGGATGTTACAGTCAACAAAATGCAATGGCTTTGTGTAATTCTTAGCTTACACTTCTGAATTTTGATGTCACACACTTTTGTGGAAGATATATTTTGACAATACCTATCAAGGCAAACAAGATACCATTTACAGGAAAAAAACCTGGTAGGTTTGGTTGAAGGTTCTTCGAGGCCAATATTGCATCTGAAATATCTAAGGAAGAGCAAGCACAGGGAAAAAGAAATGTTATACATCACCTGTCCCCTTCTCCCAGCCTAGCGCTATTTTTCACAGGGTTTCCTGGGGCTGATATGGTTGGCTAGTAGCGCACTGTATACTTCTCTTCCAAGTATGTGTTTAGTTTGTCCTTGAGCTCCACTAAACATATTGCAGCCTCAGAGGTGAGTTCCTAATTTGCAGCATGATAATCTGGTGTAATACTGCAAATTAGCTCAGGAAAACTTTCTCTGTAAAATTATCTCCTTGTGTTTCTGAATTACTCTCTCTCCTCAGAAAAGTGCTCAGCCTTTCTGCCACCAAGGGCTTACGGTAACAATTCCCTTGGACTCCATCTTATCTCGGGATATCAGCTTTCTCAGAGTTTCTTGCAAAAATGATGGTAACTTGAAGAAGAAAACGGATCTGAGTATATGTATTATTGCAGCAGCCTCCTTCTTGTTTCCTAGCACTAACCCAAATTTCAGTCTATTCAGTCCCATCTTCAGCATAGCTGTCTTTTCCCTTTCCCTATGCACAGCTGTGAGAATGGATCCATAATTTACTGAACTGCTATCCTCAATTTACTCCTGGAAAATACTTTCCTCTTATGCAGCTAACCTCTGTCCTTCTTCAACGTCATCTCCTGCCCTATGCTATTCATGTCACATCTCAAATTATCTCACTAATTATACGCAGTGCCACATAAGAATGGAACTAATTTCTGTTGCTAATTTTTGTAAAGAAATTACAGACATGGACTTAGAAAAGACAATATCCTTGTGATAAGGCTCAATGTCTCATTCATCTTGGGTGTGGAAAACAGATAAACTTCAGTGTGGATTTTCTACAATCCAACTATATATGTTCATTCTTGCCTTAAAAGTTCTAGCAACAGTAAATAGCAAAACTGAATTCAGAAATTATAAAAACATATTAGCAAAAATCCCATCAAGCTCTAGCTGAAAATTCAGAAGCAAGAAAAATATTTTTTTGTTCTTTAAATATCTTTTAAAGTTTTGTTTATATATTTTAGGATAATAAAAATAATTATTAGGATAATTGTCAAGTAGATTTCAATCTTCAAGATTGTTCAAGAACAGTAACTCATAAGATATGTGAAAAAAAAGCATGAGGTACAGTTATGTGTGAATGGTGAAAAAGAAGAAATGTCTGGACTTCTATAGAACCCTTTAAATGTATTTATTGAAAAAAGATTAAAATATTTACAATTGGCTCTGAAGTTATTTGTTTAATGCATATGTATCTTGTTTTGTCAGATTAAGTTATTAAAAAGTATCTATGTGGACAACAGAGACTTAGTTTTTTTCTTCAAAATGCAGGCCAAACCTGTGTGTCCAAGTTTAATAATGTACATCTTGGTTTTGATATAAAACTGAGGAGTACCTGGACATGGTCTCCAAAGTTAGGCTTATTATGTTTGGAAAGGTAATTTAGTGTTGCTGACAAAAAAAAAAAAACTTTTTAGGTAATCATTTTACTGTGTGATATTATAACTAAATATATAGTGAAAAATAATCATACAATAAGCCTACAAAAATACCACAAAAATAGACTAACACTTAAATTTCTAGACTAAACCATTCCAGACATAAGATGTTCCAAAGTAAAATATAACACTTTTTCCAGGATTAAAAAAAAAAAAAAAAGAAGCAGATACATCTTGAAAATGACTTGTTTGATTTCCCAGTCAACAAAACACACATTAAAGAAATGTAAACAGATGTTACCTTGAAACAGTTACATTATGGATGTGGGACGTGTATGTGTGAAAGAAGTATATGGAAAACCAAATTTGTTATGGAGAAATGAATTAAGATTGCAACTGTGTCAAAAGTAAATCCTGGGTTTTAGCACATTTTTCATTATATGAGTTGATATGCCCACCTTGCTTTCTAGATACATGGACAAGACATATAATGTTATCCATACACACTAAAGTAATTTATATTTTCATTTCACTGCTAATTTATATAGCATTATTTTCCAACTCAAAGGATAGCAAATCCTTTAACTAAATATCTTCTGGGACACTGTCAAATGTACTGACAAGTCTTACATATATATTTACATATACATCACCCTCAAATTCACTGTAATTTTATTCAGGACATATGTTCTGCAGTAACACAAAAAATGAATAAAAACATCTAAAAATATGCTGCAACTTTATGAGGGGCATTGTACATAAAAAACATATCAAATGTAATACTGAAACTGAAGATTTGAAAGAGAATAGAATGCTCACAGCATTTTACAGGAAAATAATATTTGATTTCCTGGTAAAATGGAGGAAAAGTGTATCTAAGTTTCAGGTGAGAATGAATGACTGAATAATGCAAATATTAACATATACCTGAAGGTTCAATACCCTGAGAAAAATGTATTCTGTATACTTGTCCCTCTCCTACCTGCTTTTGCCTCCTCCTCTGTCAGAAATGAATCTGGGCTATCACTGTAAGAAAAAAAAAGTAGAAATTAGAGATATGAAAGACAGAATCATTTACTTGTTCGGGCCATAGGTGAGTAGTTAAGTCATTGCTCTTCAGGTTCTTGTTTAAACACTTACGAAGTCATAATTCAAAATGGTTCATAGTCACACCTTGACAGAGCTATGGGGAAGCCATTAGAAGTCTTAGACTGACTTGATATGCATCGAGGGCAAGGTTTTCCCAAGGCTTAAGCTGAAAGGTTTACAAAGGTGCTACTTTACAAGAAGTCTGGGGATACAGGACATTTTAAAATCATGTCTGAGAAGAATTTCAAAACAGAAAAAGCACTGTGTTGGAGCATGAATTATGTACCTTCCTCCTATGTACTTCAGCCACTCCTAAGCTTATCCTTCCCCTCCCTTGCTCCCTCCATCTCCTAGCACAGACAAAACTATAGCGTGGCTTGGATTTCAGAAACATACCAAGACAGTCTATACTTTTGTCATCTCACATTTCTGATGTCCTATTTGTGAAAAGATATGAAATTTGTCCATTAAACATCTACTAACAGGAATGAGAGTGAGAAACTGTCATGTGGATGCAGCTCAGGACCAGGAAGCACCCCAAGGAGAAAGGCTTGCCTTGACCTTGGAAACTAATTTGAATTAAAGAAGGACATGTGATTTTTACTCCGAGTGTGAGCTGAGGCTAGAATGAAGCAAATTTATTCATGAGGAAAAATATCTATTATCATATTTGCTCCACAAAAGGTGTTATTTATGAAGTTCTATTCAGTATCTGACATCTGCTAACATGAGTGTTTTTAAAGGTCGAAGGCTGGTAGTCATTTAGGACTAACAGACTGACTTAAAGTGAACTTTTTCACACTTTATGCTAGTGTGCCATTTTAAAGCAGTGTGACTCACTGGAGTTATTCCTAATTTAAACAAGCATACCAAAAAAGTAATCATACCTTACAGCTCTAAATCCTTTCTAAAACATAAATGCACAACATTTGGGGTGTGTTCATAGAAATTCATTTCTTTAGTAAAGAAGGCAGAATTAAACTATGATTAGAGCTATATATAGAAAGTTTGGGGTTTTTTTTTTTCAGATTTCTTTGTTTTGATGTTTACTTTCAGATCAATACCTCATTATTTTTAAATAGCTCATAAAAGGGAATGGAAGGCAGGCTCTGGGCCAATAGCATTAATGGAGTAAAACAGGGCCAGAAAATCTGGACCGTCAAGAAGCTGGAGAGATATATTCATAAATCTTACCAGACACAGTCATGCCACCTGGAACCCAGGGAGCTCTATTCAGTTTCAGCTTGTTAGAAGACTTGCAGAGAACATCAGTGCTCAAGGTGGATACGCTGTCAAAAGAGAATTACCTCAAGACAAAAGCTGGTTTCATCAAAGCTTTTTCTGGATTTAATTTCTATTTGATTCAGAGATGTAAAACCATTTTTTTTTAATGACTTTGTTATTTTCTAATAAAAAGTTGGTTTATTAAAGAACATTCACCTTATGTACTATGCACAATGATCTAGTTCTTTCACTGTTTCCTGTCAAAACTAGTTACAAGTCTAAAGCATAGAAGTTGCTTGATATTTTTTACTGCATTATGTTTTACAATGAGATCATATCAATTTTTCTGGAGAACTATGTCTAGGTGTGAAAAAGCAGTTTAATAAACTCTTGTTGGAGTAGACCACCTGCAGAGTCTAATATCAAGCATGTATCAGGTCTTAATTTTGCAGAAGTAGTGGAAAGCTGGACTGGGCTTTAGAAACATAAAGATCTCTACTGGTGTTGAACATACAGATTTTAAGAGATAATAAGAAAGTGGAATGAAAAAAAAAAAAACCCAACAGATTTCCAGATCAATTTCGACCCTTTCTAAGTGGAAATGCCATGTGGTGGTAATAACGTACCGTTATTTCAAATGCCCATCAGCTTGATGACAATTGAAAGTTTATCACTTAGTTGTTCAAAGCAATGCCTGGTTGGTTTAACTTCTACCTGACACTGTGAATCAGTTCCCTGAAAAACTACTCCTTGTTAGAAATTTCTCAGTTCTTATATTGGCTTTCTTGCTGATTCACTTTGTAAACGTGAACAGGTCACTGATTTTCTCAAGAGGTTAGTCTATATAGCAAACCAACATCGTAGGGCACACAGCTTTTTTTAATAGAGTTATTTCAGGTGTGAAGAAGAATCTACACATGGCAGTCCAGAGCTCTTCTGTATGGACTGATTCACCTTGCAAGATTTTTAATATGTAAGCATATCCTTACTTCTATTGTTTCTTTTTCCAGGCAAGTGGACTGCTAACACTCAGCTACCTTAGAGGGTCCAGAGCCAGTACTATGCTGTGAAGCTGAAGGAGATGGCAGGCATGTTTTCTTATCTGTCTAGTCCTGTGGTACTCATCCCACAGCAAATGGCATATTTTACGTTTGGGGGTGTTTCCAACTGATTTGGGACAAGTTTTTAAAATGTACTTAGTTTACAGCTTTCCTGTATCTATTATTTTTCCTTTGTGTTGTTATGTTGTAAACCTGAGGTTTCTGCATCCCTGACAGTATACCGTTGCCTCCAGAAATAAGGCAGCAATTTTTATAAGCACCCTACCACCCAACCCCAAAAGACAAGATCTTTTGAGGATTAGGCTGTGTTTTCTTTATTAGCTCTATAATCAAGTGTTGCCACTACTTATTAGCGCTCTTGATTTATAGAAAAAATGAGATAATGGAATGAGCCTTTTAAAATTGTAATTGTCTGATTTTATGCTTTATTGTTCTCGTATTGCCGTGAGACTCAAATGTAATCCATTGTGCAGCTTAATACCAGATGAAACTAATAATGATGAGGCTATATATTCATGTGTCTCCACTGGAAAATTTCATGTGTTATTCTCTTTTATACTATAAACTATACTAGTATATACTAGTATATACTTTATATACTCTGCAAGTCCATAAAAATTTCATACATCATAAAAACATGTGGGCTGTGAGCACAGGATAATAAATTGTTCTGGAGTAGAGCTGGACTAAGAACTGGGTTGAAAGTTTGCTGGTCAAACAACCTGTAAAATAATATCAGTCCTATTTAAGAAAAAATCTACTACTGAATTAAGGGACATATCTTACTGAAGCTTTTTTATCCAGATAAATGTTTAAGTGCTTCATATTAAAAATATTAAAATAACACATTTGGATTGTTTGGATATTTGTTCCTATGCCCACTGATTTTTTTGGCTGAAGTAGCTGAAATTCAACTGGGATTACAATTTGCAGTTATCCTGAACATACTTTTTAATGTTTAAAAACAAACATATAATGACAACAACAAAGTATCTAAGGGGAAAAAAAAAAAAACAAACCCACAAAAAAACCCCTCACTTAAGTTTATTTATGAATGAATTGACAAACATATTGACACCATGGCCCCAGTCCAGCCAAGCACAAGAGTACATACTCATCTTCATTTTGGGTCCTCTTTCCATTTACTTTAATGAGTGGTAGAGTTAATATTAGGCCAGGCAATCTCATAATCTAGAAATCGTAGTACTGTGCTTCTAGCAAGTCCATAAGCAAGTGAAAAAAAAAAATAATTTTCACTCCTGGATCAATGAAGATTCCCCTGAGAATGTAAAAAAATATTTTCACAAAAGTTTGTGTTTATTGGCGCCTGACCCATATGAATTTTATCCTGTTTTTCTTCTTTCATGGACAGTTTCATACAAATCTGATGTGACTGAGACATAACTTTTGCTTTGCTCCAAGTGCCCGCTGATTCCCTGCTATTACAGGGGTGACCCTGTGGAAGTGTTACACTTTCTTCATCCCAGGCTAATCATAAACCAGGTGGAATAATGTGTTTTATCTTTTCAAACACTTTGATAAACCTTGAGGATGGTAGAATTTATATTCAAAGCCATGGTAGAGTCCAGATCTTTCTGAATGATGACTGTTTCTCTTCCCTGTTCACTGCTTTCTGCAGTGTTCAGCAAGCATGAACACCTGATTTCCAAAAAAAGTGCTAGTGCCCTCAAAAGTAAATCTCAGACGTACATTGTGAAACTTATTATTACTGTTATTGAATTTTTAATTGTAAAACATTAGTTTTTAACTAACTTTTTAATATATACTAACTTCTGGCCTCACAGGTGCTTCTTCTCCATTCAAAGTAGAGTCCCTCCCCTCCCACTAGCATGGTGGTGAAATTCGTTTTGAAAACAAAGGACCTGATCTTGAGATATTCTGAGTGTAAAACAGAGGAGGACTAGAACCCAAAATAAACTTCTCTTAAGAAGTCTGTAATGAAACTGTAATTTTCACATATTAATTTTTTTTTTATTATAACTGAGTTCAGAAAAATATCTTCCTATATATTCCTTGGGTGTACTCTAAATTTATATTTATATAACCAATTACAATAACAGCCAGTCAGAGGAAGCTTTTTTCCTTTAATAGCATAGCTTTAAATTATATGCTAGTTTCTGCAGCAGTTCACCAACAGAAGCGTGATTCATACTGGAAAAGCAGAGGTAACAGACAGGGATTAAGAGAACACCTAAACTATGAGCCACTCTGAGTAGCTGGATTTTTTTTGTAGGGCAAGATCCCAGAGGGCTCTGGGAGATTCTTTTTCCTCCATGACTATTGCATAAGAGATGTATGGATATACATGTTCTAATTTGGTTTTAAATGTCTAAGCAAATCCCACACAGTATGCTCTTTTTCTTTAGCAAATTAAAAATTGGTGAGCAGAGTAGAAACAGAAGATGAGCAACCAGCAAAGGGCCAGGTCAGTTGATGGGGACAGTCTTTGCTGTACAGTTAGAACTTAATTAAATCTTTTAGGATTCTGTAAGCTTCTTTCAATAAAAATGTGTGAAAATTGGTTAAAATCTTAAAGAATTGCCCATTCCTGTATGTGCCTACACTTAAAGAGGAAACTGGCTTTTTTGGTTTGGGGCAAAATTCTGAAACAAAAAGTGGTCCAGTGCAAAGGTTTTGTTAACCTTCTTAAATAGAAATGATGTATAAAAACGCATGACACAAGTATGTATGTAAAATATATACATATACAAATGTAAAATACATAGTGAGAAAAATAAATTTGGCTAAGTTGTCATGGATGGTAACCTATATTCTCTCACATTCAAACACTGTTCTACAACTTAGTTTTGCAGATTGTGGTGACTTTTTGCTGGGCTGTGGCTTATTGAGGAAGATCCAACTTTTTATTATTTTTCTTCGAGGATGTTATATACATTTTTAAAATGAATAACTATCTATCCACATCCTTAGATTGAGTATCTTTTTGTCTAATAATTGTTAAGTAATTTTTTTGTTGTTGTTGCTCTAGGCATTTGTTTTAAACATAGAAGACAGGTAAGGAAATTGCAATTATTCTGAGAGCAAAGCAGGCACAGTAGAGCCAGTCTGAAAGCACAGTAGCAAGCCAGCTCTTCCCAGCACTTTCTGAGGGAAGTTTTTCTGGAGGGACCTTATTAAACAGAACAGGACAAGTTACTGCATTGCAGCACTGATAGGGTTTGTATTGTTCAGTGTAACAGTCTGAATTGCTTGATAAACCCTGCCTGTTCGAATAAAAACCTGTAATACAGCCAAACGAGGAGTGAGAAGAAAAGAAAGCATACAGCTAGAGCAGGAAAATAGGTGTCCTGGAAAAGGGTGTCTCAGATGAAATGATGTAGGGATTCACAGTGGATAGATAATTCAATTGAAGCTATCATGGTAATGCTGGGTCAAAAAGGCCTAATGTGATCCTTAGATAAATATAGAGAAAAAGAGTGAACAGAAGGAAAGAACTGATTTTGCCTCTGTACTGGCACATCATGTAGGATTTTTTTCTAACATTTATAAAAAGGTTGCTGAAAATGTGAAGAAGTGCCAAAGAGAGAAACATAAAAATTCATTGAGGGGTATGGAAAGTCCCTTTCAGGAAGGTACTTAGAGCTCTTCAAATTATCAGAAAGAAGTCTGAGAACTGAGTTGGATGCTGGACCAAAGTACCTTTAAAGGGAGAAAACATTGGAAAGTTAAGAGGTCCCTAATCCAGGCAAGATAGGCACAGCAAGGACCAGTAGCTGCAGACTAAACTCAGGGCAACTGAAGCTTGAAACAAGACACATCTTTTTAAACAATGAGTATGGTTAATCACTGGACAAATGGCAAAGGGGAGTAGGTTTGCCATGCCGTAAGATCTTCATATCCAGAATGGGAGCCTTTCTGAGTAGAAGAAGAAAAGCAGAAGATGAGCTCACTGAATTTGAGTAACCTTGCCCAGAGCATCCTCTTCGTAAGTCAGAAGTCCACAAAGCTTATTTCAGAAAGTAAGAGCAGCAAACATCAGAGGAAACCACAGTCCACAGCTCTGATCTGACCACTTTCTCCTATCCCAAGCCCTAAACATGACTCTGGGTTTAGTAAGCATGGCAAGATGCTGCATCCTCGATGCAGGAAAGGTAAAAGAGGGGTGAGCTGGGAATAGAGCAGATTTAGGTACCTGCTCTTGCCATAAAGCTGTGGTGCCCTGGACAGAAAGACGGGACAAAACACCTTGTGAAATGAAGAGACAACAGAAAGGGAGTGCGGGCACCGTCAGCCCTGAGCGCTACCTATGCTGGCAGCCTTGTGAGACTCCAGGCCTCTGTTATGTGCCAGTTTGTTTCTATGAGTCCCTGTCACATGCATGCTCATATATAGGTATATAGTCCCCCATTCACTTAAAAAGCCACAAAGATATTTATTACTCATGGAAAGTCCAATTTCAGAGTAATTCTATCCCCTTTAGTCATAGTCTCTCGAAGTTGTTTTTTTTTTTCATAATCAGCCAGTCACAGCTTTCATAAAAAGTAATTACTAGGGGGTTGTAATAAATATTTTTGTGTGTGTATCCTAAGCTAATTTTCCTTAAATATAGATAGAAATGCATACAGTTCAATTTAACTTGATTATGCAATCTGTTTTTCTTCATTTTTACCTTGCTGGGTGATAACCTGAAAAGATTTCTGCTTAACCAAATATTTTGTGTTGGGGTATTCATAATAAAAGAAGTGGAAACAAATATCTGAAGATTGATGTATTCCCTGAATACATCTGCTCTGAAAAAAAAAAAAAAAAATTAGCACAAGCACTTGTATATGTTGTCATATAGAAGGTGCTTTCACGGCTCCATGGTCTTACTGCAACTTGGAAAATCCTGCTAGGCACTCTGGATTAACATTTTTGCTGTCTCTGTTGCTTTATCTTTGCTGCTATTTTTACTCATACTACCTAAATGCAAATGTAACTACTTCTGCTTTTAGACTGAAAGCTCATTTCACATGTGTCAATGCACAACTTTCAGAAGGTAACAACATATTTCAATTTTTTCTCACCCCATTTGGATTTGAACTGAAAAACTGGAAGCAGAAATCGTGTATCCTTTTACAGGGCAAATACTAATCACCCATGCATTAGGATTTTCTTCAATCTTGTAAAAAATAGTTCCTTTTTATAAGAAAATTATTTGGCTTCAAAATAAAATGAATAAATCCTGCAGTGAGGGTTATAAAAATATTTCTTTAACACTTATTTCTCCTATCCCAAGAAAAGAGAACAGCTTCAAAAATATATAAATCTTACTCCTTACAATATTATCCACCACATTTCACTTTGGTACTTGTGTCAAAATAAGATACAGCTGTAACTTGATGGAGTCAATCCAACAACAAAACAAAAACTCATTTTGTAAATGTTAAAAAAAAAAAAAAACAAAACACAAAACAACCCCACCTTTTCTCCTCAGCCTTCACTACCCGCCTGCTGATTAAGGACAACAGCAAAGTTAGGCAAGAAAGATAACACATAGCCAATAGCTTCAGTGTCAGCCAACATCAAACAAGTGGGCAAAAGTATGGAGATGTGTCTGGAAACTCAAGGTAATTCCCTCTAGAAAGTGGCGGTGCAATGGAGGGGAGATGTTAAAATAGTCTTTGGCCTTGTGAGAGAGTGGCAGGTGTCAGAGAAAGAAAGGTGCTTAATAGAGTCTCCAGGGCCCAGCTGGAGGTATGATTCATGTCTGCAAGCCAGAGAAGTTGAGTTTAGTGTAGCTGACTGCCTGACAGCTGTGGTTGTGCTCTCAGTGGCACAGGGACAGGAGAAAAACTTTTCCTCTCTACTGGAAACTTAGGTTTCAACATGTCATCATACCTACCAATCTGAGAAGGTGAGCAGTGCTTTCTACCTTACCACATCCACAGCCCTGAAGGACTTTGGTGGGAATTAGCACAGATTTTCTGGAGGAGTGCCATCCTGGTTTCGGCTGCAATGGAGCTAATTTTCTTCCCAGTAGCTGCTGCGTTTTGGGTTTAGTATGGGATCTGATATGTGAAGAATATTGATAATACACTGATGTTATTAGCTGTTGCTAAGGTATCAAGGACTTTTTTCGGATACCTAGGTTTTGCCAATGTGGAAGTGTAGAAGCTGGGAGGGGTATAACCAGTACTGTTGACCCAAACTGATCAGAGGAAGTATTCCATACCATAAATGTCATGCTCAGTACTTAAGGGGTAATTGGCCAGAGGGCAGCTCTCTTGCTCTTTCTCTCCCTGCTCAGGATCACTCCAAGATTGCTCTCTACTGCATTCTGTGATCGCTCCTCAGGACAGGCTCCTCAGAATAGTCATCAGGCCATTGGATGGTGAGAAATTGTGCATAATTCATTTTATATATTTTATTATTCTTATATTTTCTTATTATTGTTATCATCTCCAGGGGGAGAAAAAAAATCTCCCCCTAGACTGGACTTGCAGCTCTAACTAGGCAATTAGGCTCCAAGAAACAGTCAATGACAAACTTGCCTGTTGTCTCAGGGACAAGGATTTACATGCTAATATAGCCAGTGCTAAATTGTTTCAGCAAGTCTGCAAATGCATTTTTCCCATCACAGAGATAAAGAGAACCCAGCTCTGAGTAAGTTCACCAAAGGAAGAAGAATTTACATCTGTGGTTTTTTGAGCAGAGCCAATAATAAAGGGTTTGTCTTCATCATGTTCCTGCACCCTTCACAGGAGGATAAATACAGGGACAGCTTAAGGCTTTCTTTCTCAAAGTGTGAGGCAAAAGAATACATTTCAGAAGGGATCTGCAAGGAGCCTTCACTCGTACAAAGTGCAGTTAGAGCAGTAACAGAAGTGTTTGATTCTGAGACTAAAGGCTGAGCTCATAAGATTCTTTATTTTAAGGCACTAAGAGTACTTTGCAAGCATCTATGTGTACTAGAACATTCTATCTTAAGATCCTCAGATGTCATGCCCTCGTTAACCAGGGTGCCTATTCAGCATATTGATAGGTGAATTTATTCATCCAGGTGAAAAATTTTCAATTGGGGCCACAGTAGAAGCCTGATGGCTAACATAAGCTCTGGAGAGATGGGAATTCAGGAGAGACTAGGGATGATCTCTTTGCTTTCTGCAGCAAAAGAACTGAATAAGCACAACCAGCTGTCAAGCTTCAGACATATTCTAGTTATCTGTACGTATTACCACATTTAGGGGCTAAAACAAACTTTCATTCCCTGATGGGACTGCTAGATTGAAAATGATATCATCTTTCGGTCCTATACCATTCCAACTGAATAATCATTGTAAAGTTCTCATTAGTGGTACCTCAGCAAAGACCAGAGGGAAGCTGTGGGGGATTTTTACTGTTCTTTTTTTTTTTTTTTTTCCTTTTCTTTCCCCTGAAAAGGTTTCAGTTTCAGATTGTTAAAATTATTTACTAGAAATGATCTGGTCACCCTGAAGGCTGGCAAGTACCTAGTGATGAGTTTATATTACTCAGACTTGATTAATAGTGGAGGCTGAAAATACAAGCTCCACCACCTTTCTTAAAATTCTGGTAACATATTTAGAAATACATTAGTCTATCTCTCTAAGCAAGTCTCTGATATCTGTCAAAAGTGGCAGATTCCTGGCTCCGTAATAAAAATGACAGTATCCTAATCAAAATGGGAAGATAGCTATATTACAAACACATAAGTAATTTCATAGAATTATTAGTTCCTCCCTACAAATTTATGTAATTGCATTAGGTTCATACTCTGTCATTATTTGCTTAATCTGACATTATTGTGACAGGAAAGTCAAGATCTTTTTCATATACCATAATCCTTTGTCCTTTTCTTTGCTTTTCTGTGTAGAAGATGAAACATGAGAAATATTGTCTTTTTGAAGTACTATTCATTGCTTTCACCTGCCTGCAGTCCTTACTATAGTTGTCTTTATAGAAGCAATACTTCCTTGCAGTGACAAAAAGGCCATTTCTGAAAAGCGTGGGGTGAGCTGATGAAAGAATTGCAGCAAGGACAGAGTGCTTTACATCCTCTGAAAAGTGGCATGATGTTGTATTTCCACTTATCTTGCTGAGAAAATAATGAAAGTCACACTTTTCTCTGCAATACCTTTTAACAAACTCTCCTAGCTATGTAGTTACAGTGCAATAGTATCCAGGATAGTAAAGATCTTTTTCAAATGGAAAAGGGGAATTTGTGTTATAAAATGAAAATATTCCTTTTTTTCAAGATCTGAAAAAAAGTTACCTTCAGAAAGGTGTATTTTCTGTATTAATCTAGTCCTTGTATTGTGAAATATACCAGTGAGCGACTAGTTCTAAACTGGAAAAGAACAATTTATCTCTCCTAGGAATTAAAGATACTCAGATATACTTTCTTTAAAAAATAAGTATTAAAAAGAGATTCTCACGTCTTCCAGAAAAGCCATTATCAGCAAGGTAAAAGTGCATTTATACAAGTTTGACTAGTGTTAATAAAAACAATGAAAAAAAAGTTGACACTAGATAAACTGGGAACCTGATGCCATGGTAGATGTGAGAACAGACTAACCAAAGGATGCTTAGCTGTTTTTGAATAAGCTGGTTTTGAACAAAACATCTTTATCTTTCTCTTGTGTTTTGTGCTTTGTCAAAAGCGTGGGTCTTGATATAATTCAAAGGGAGAGGGTAGAGGGAAGAGCTGAACCCTCAGGCTCTTATGGGAAGGAAAAATAATCTTTAACATCTCCCTAACTGCTCTAATTCACAGACTTCATTCTGTAGCAAACCCCTTTTATTCCCATACATTGCAGCATTTTGTCATCAGTCAGCAGCCTTTCACGTTTTCTATAGTTTAACTAACCTACAGGAGTCAGAGGTGCCATAGTCGTGTTGTCTGATATTTATATATAAGGGAGTAGAAGGCAAGCAATTGATGGTGAGACATTAATATAAATAATGCATTTGATTATTTGTTGACTGAGGAAGGCTATGAAGACTAAATAGGATACCTGTGTATGTTCTTCACCCACCAAGAAGACAAAAGGGAAAAGGTGTTTCTATATGGAGCACTTCTAAGCTAAAAGACAAAGCCTGTGACTTGTAGAGTGAAGGATGTATTGAAAGGCCTCAGAAGGATTTCAGGCGTGTCTGTGGATAAGGAAGAGTTACCTGCAGTTTTTGACACTTTAATTCAGAAAGCTTAAGATATCTAGACTTGACCTTTTGAAAGAGAACTTAACTGTGTGCCACTGTCAACGAGCGTGAAGCCTATGTCACTTCTGTCTGGAACAGTAAGATAGGCACTGTAATAACAAAATCTTTGCTGTGCTCCAAACCCAGTTCAGTTAAAGTGACACAAAGAGTACAAGATGATATCTCTTAGACGATCAATAGTGGCCCAGCTCTGATATCTATAAAATGAACACACAAAAGTGAAGGCAAAGAATTTAGTAAAGCAAATCTATTAATTATTATACCCTTCTCTATTCTGTGTGCCTTCTCCATTGTTTTAGAGGATGAGGGCAATGGAAGGAACGGAGAGCAGGAAATATGTCAGAATTTTTCTACGTAAGAATATATATAATTATTGAATCACATTGTCTCTGAGACATATATTATAATTGCAAATTAATCAACAGGATGTGAATTGTCCCCTGATAGTTAAATTTTATTTCAATTATAAGATTTGGTTTGGATCAGAAACAAAATTTCTTGGCATGAGAATTAAGTAACTACAATAAGAATCTAAATCTCATTTTCTCTGGCAGCCTCCTTTTTGCAAGAAGTAAACCTGCATTTCCATTTTGCAGCGGCCCATAGTGAGAACTGCAAAGGGATTGCCCAGTGCTCTGCTTCAGATATCATAGAATCATACAATAATAGAATAGTTTGGGTTGGAAGGGACCTTTAAAGGTCACCTAGTCCAACTGCTCTGCAAGGAGCAGGGACATCTCCAATCAGATCAGGTTGCTCAGAGCCCCATTCAGCCTGACCTGGAACGTTTCCAGGGATGGGGCATCTGCCACCTCTCTGGGCAACCTGTTCTAGTGTTCCATCACCCTCATTGGATGCAATACTGGAATTTCATATGGTTAGACCCAGACTGAAAACATGACAGGAAGGTCATAGCAACTCTAATTTAGCAAGTTCTTGTAAAATACATAGGTATTCCTCTACTGAATATGCTGTGCAGTCTGTTCAGAGACAGACTGACAAGGATCACTTGTACCAGGAATTATGATGACTGTGCCCTTTGAAATCCATTTCACAGAAAATGAGTAATACAAGTGTGAATTCCTGAGTTTCCTCCCTTGATGGCTACCGCTTCTGGAAATTTACCTTCAGACTTTGTTTTTCTGTAGCAGTCTACAGCTGTCAGCCCAGACATTTTCCCTTCTTTACTCTCAGGCATGACATCCTCTTTACTAGGTCTCAGTTAAATCAGGACCAATCTTCAGAACTTCACTCTTCCTATTAGCCATAGACACTGTCTAAACATCATCACTGTCTGAAGGCCTATCTTTTATACAATGTTGGATGAGATAGGCCTTACCCCTACACCAAAAGACGACAACAAAAGAGAAATGGTGAGGTGGGAAAAGGGCATTTAATTTTAGAAGATAACTTTTTAATTTACTTTAATAAAAGATGCTTCATATATCATAATTTCTCAACTGATAAAACTTCAGTGGAATATAAGATTACCTCTACATTTTTTTTCCCTAAAAATATTATCTGGGTTTTTTTTAAACTAAAAATATTGAATGAGCACGTTGTTGTAGTTTATCCCTGATCGGGACCAGACTACACAGTCTCTCTCTCACTCCCCCTACCCTCCGAGAGAATAGGGAGAGATAATATAGGGGAAAAGGCTCAAGTTTTGAGATAAGGACAGGGAGAGATCCTTAAAGTTACCATTACAGGCAAAACAGACTCAACATGGGGAAAACAATTCATTTCTAAAACCAAAGCAGGATAATGAGACAGAGAACAAGATAAGCCTGGGAAGAGGGAGGGGCAGCGGGAGGTTAACCTTCCTCATGTCCTCAAGCAGTACAAGTCGGAGGAGAGAATGGGGGTTATGGTCAGTTCATCACACATCGTTCTACGCAGCTGCTTTGTTGTCAGGGGAAGAACTCCTCACATTCCTCCCCTGCTCCACCTTGGGGTCCCTCCCATGGGCTAGTCCTTCATGAACTGCTCTGGTGTGGGTAATTTTTCCAGGGGGTGCAGTCTCCCCAGAACAACTGTCCTAGTGGGCCCTCCATCGGCCACAGCCTCCTTTGGACATCCACATAGACTAAAGCTCCTGTTAAGAGGAAAGAGTGAAATGAATTAGGATGCTGTATAGGCATTCTTGATGTTTTTCCCTAGATAGGAACATTCTTTGCAAGAGACCTTGTAAATGGCACGTCAGAGTTGAAGATGTCTAACTTGTTCTGAGCTCCTGAGTGAAGGCCACATATATTTTTATTGACAGATACAGAGGCTTCAAAGGTTTTTCATCCTCCTTGTACTTTCCACTTAGAGGTGCAGACTTTTAGAAATGTCATCTGTATAGATGATTTTTAAACGTGGTTTTTTTAGTTACCTTTCTCAAAGATGTTACTCTGTGGGAGAAGCAACAAGAGAGAGAGCACTTACTAGATGAGTAGGCAGCAATTCACACTTCTGCAATATTCTGGTAAAGCTCTTCAGAGGATGGGTATAATCTCCAATGCAAATTGTAGGGTCAGTACTATCTTTGGTGATACAGGCATGAAGTGCCATAGGACAAAAAAGCAGCCAAGAGTCCTTGAGGTGAAAGGCTCTCAAAGGCAGATATACAAAGAGAAGGTGAAGACTCGGTGAATTTAAAGACAATGGAAGTTTTTAGTCCTGAGCACCCGCCTGCTAAGCGAAAAAAAATTGGCTTGATTTGTTACTCTTTGTTACACAAATGTGCAACTGAGACACTAAATGACTTATTCTAGGTCCTACTGGGAATTCAGTCCCAGGAGGGATTTCAATCTCTGTTTTGCCCATCTGAGCTCAGCAGTAGTTTAGTCACCCTTCCACTGGATATCCCATCTGAGTCTCCCCTGAAGTAAGACGAGCCATTCAACATTGAAGTATTTAATTCCAAATTACCACTGTGTCTTCACTTTTTTCAGGTGCTTTTTCATCATACTACTTTTTATCAATTATGCTATGGATATAATCTATCCAAAATCTACAGTCAGTTCTGTAGCAAGTCACTTAAGAATAGGCTTAAATGGAGAATTCATTGTTTCACAGAGGTGAATTTATACAAACATGTGGATTTTTCCAGGAATTAAACTGAACCTCCACCATAAACTCACACCGTAACTGATTATTTTTAGCTTTCAGAATGATTTTATAATCATGCTACTTTTATTAAAATTGGAAGTAATGAACTCTTAAAAGAAAGGCCAAATTTCGTGGAAGCATTGACTGAATTTTGAGTTTTGAGCATGAGAGGCCAATTATGTTGTCAGACAAAAACCATGGATGTTTTGTTTTGTGGCAGTTTTTCCCAGACTTTTTCTGATTATTTTCCTATTTTTCACCAGTGAGTTACTGATTTATTCAATTCAGAGATTAAAAGAGATTCAGAGATTAAAACTCCAGGAGTTAAATCCTGGCTTAGTTGAAGACAGTGGGACTTTTATTCCTGGAACGAATATCACAGTGAGCCAACCCTTCCTTCCTAATTAATTACATTAACATTTGAAAAAAAAAAAAAATGAAGTTTTGCCTCTGTCCGCCCAAGCAAACCGGAAAGTTGCATCTTTAAATACGGTTGTTCCTATGAAGTACTGAAAAACTATTTTGGAAACTTTCCCATCAAAGCAGCTGTGTCCTTTTAACTTGAATCTGACTAAGGACCCTGGTTTTCATTCACATTTCAAGAACTGCTGAATGTTCAAGCTCTCAAGATTGCTTGGGCAGACCTAACATTTTTTAAATGTTAAGACATTAGCTTTTTGGTAAAAATACCTTCTTAAAAAACGAAGTTCATCTATAACGTATTTTGATAGTTAATGATAAAACTCTTTTCAGCCCTTTAGTCTAAACAAATACCTCTTAATAATTCCCATGCATTCTTCTATCATTGTTTTATTTTCTGGTTTGCTTTGTCATTTGTTTTAGTGAGAGTTACATATAATATTATATCAAAATGATATATATATATGTATAGATCCTTGTTCTGATAAAGGCAAAACCATTACATAGTACTGGTGAGTCACTAGCAAGACTTTACAAGGAAATGCTCTTTCATAAAACCAGCAAAAAGCTAACCAAATGTATAGGACATTAGTAGAATTTTTGAAGCATCTTATGTTTTTGTCATCAGATAATGAATTATGAATCTTTTGAGTCATCAAGGAAAAACATGTGATCTGCATACTAGTAATTCCAGTTCATGTGTAAACTTCAGTGTTTATTTTAGCTAGACTCTGCTGGGTCATTCACTCAAAGGGGATGATTGTATGAATCAAATCACAAGTTACTGGACTCAGCCAAACAGCAGGGTTAAATATCAGGACCAAGGTTAAGATAAGAAGTCAAGCTGAGTGATCGTATCGGGTCTTGATATAACTAACTTTCAATAAACCAACATTTTTCTTACGAACTTTCTTATTCCAAAGAAAGTCAAGTAGGCAGTGCCGTGAGACTATGAAGCTGGTGTGCTAATAAAGTAGCTTCTTCAGTGATATTTAAGAATTTGGTGTTCCTGCAGGAATAGCTAGATACAAAAATTTCTATATCCTTGAGTCGTTGTCCTATTCAAATGAAACTAAGTAGCCTTAATGGCTAAAGCAAGACAGAATGGAACAGAAAAATACTTTTCTCTTTAATGATGGAAAAATAAAAGACCATATTGATACTATGGAAATTATGAAAAGAATATCCCATTGAGGTATTATGAACTATGAAGCTTTGTTCCAGAGGACTGACTCAGGAAATTAGAAAAACAGTCAAAATACTATTGGTTCCTATTTCATTACTTCGCTTCATACATATCAATTCTAAGATTTAGCCCTCTTGTAGGACTGACTCACTTGAAAAACAGTGGCTTTCTCATATCTGATTTCTCAACACCCGAAAAACTGATATCCGTGAGGTTATAAATACTGAAAGACATGGATATGAGTTCATTACTTCTTAATTACAAAGAGAGAACATTTAAAAAAAAGAACCTGTTAGAAATTCTGTTCTACTGGTAATCTATTCCAATAAATATATTTATTGTTGCAGCAGTAAAGAGTGAACTTTAAGGCAACATAAGAGTATATGTTTGTCAGAGGAAAATACTTCTCAAATTTAATTGTGCTGCAATAGACATGCAAGAAGAATTATTTTACAAAATCTTCTTTTTGCCTTTCTGTTCAGTTTTTAATGTTTTTTCTTCTCAGAAATCAAGAAGATTTGTGCTAAATTAATTCCAAAGAAAATTTATTTTGCTTTTTTTATGAGTGTGTATTTTGTCATAATGAATACCTAGTTGGCTATTTCACATTTAAAGTAGTTCTATAATGGATTTCCTTTATTACTCACTAATGTGAATGTCAGCAGTTTTCACCTAATTGCCTTGTATCTCCTGATGCAAAGACTACATTCTATCTTGTTTCTCGTCTAAATAACTACACACTGAGAAAACAGAAAAAAAACCAACTGTTACTTTCAGAGAAGTTCTGTGCAAGATTAGGTAGTACTATTGCTAATGTTGTTTGTGGAAAACTAGCCACTGGAGCTGTTAGAAAATTTTCGTTTGAAGCACTCTACCTTTAAACAGCTATTTAAGGGTAGAGATCAGTCCAAACACCTCAGATAGGTTGATTAGGTCATTTAAAATTTTGCATTCATTTAAATGTTGTGTTCAAGTGTTCAACCACTACTCCAGGGGATCATGTGTCTCTTGCAGATCGTACATTAGTTATACCTGTTATCTGAACAAATGTCCAAGCTACCTCAAGTATCATTGATATCTGGCCCCAGCAAACTGCCTTAATGGATGCTGTGAGTTAGGGAGCTGCTAATTATGTTAAAAATAAGTTTTATGGACTTCATGTTTTCATTTTTCAACTGAAATTTATCAGAATCAATGTAGTAAACCAGGAAAAAGTACAGATATGAGTAATAAGATTACCACATGGTGTGGGAATGCTTCTATATTAAGGATAATTCACTTGAAACTTCTGCTTGGAAAATAATGTCAGCTGAAGAGATATTTAAGAAATTATACTGGTGTGAATAGTGTGAAAAATGTAGATAAAATTGATTTCTTTTTTTTCTTCTTATAATTGAGTGTATGATTGGGTACTAGACTGAAAACAAAAGGAAATTTATTTTTTTTTTTCCCACAAGAAAGCCTGCTTTCACAGAAAGTTTTTAGACACCACAAGTGTAAGTAGGATCAGAAGAATTACTTAAACGCACTGAGAGCAGATTCAACTGTGGCTGTTATCTATGATGATTTGAATTCAAATTGTAGCTCAGATAATTTCTAGATCACTGATTGCTGGAAAGATAAAATAAACCAAAGATGTCTGCATTATTTGTTTTTATACTCTAATCTTACATTACTAGACACTCCCAGATAAAGGGCTTGCTACACCTAAGATCTAACCTGGTTTTCTTGGTGGATTGACCTGTCAACCAGGAAGCATACTAAGAGGTATATTATGAGCCTTATGAGAAATCAGTTGTTGGTGGTAGTGGAGATGACACTAATCGGCTGGGTTGGGTGTATACCAACTCTCCTTCACTTGCCATGCGTAGTCTACCTGATAGTGTGTGATAGTTGGTGAGCACACAAAACAAAATTCTCCATACACTTTCTTTCAAACGTATTTGGCAATTTACCTACTAAGCATAAACCAGTGAGAAGATCTTCTGTGTTGCAAGAGCATCACGTCGTGTACCATTGTTTCTCTTAGGAGTCAGTCTACATTATGCCTCCTTGCATATGTATCTTGCTTGTGTCAGTTCATTGTTTGAAGTGATAAGTATATCTCATCTTAAAACTGAGCATGGACTTGTCTTCTTGAGCATTGCTTTGCCTTTTACTTTCTCTATCACAGCTGAGGTTATAAATGGTCTGGCTCATTTCCATTGCTTGACAGACTGAAACGCGAGTGCTAATGCTACTAGCCACTAACCATATGCAAGACTGAAAGCAGTAATAATCCACAGCAAAATAGTTGAAAATCAGTAACAAATATTTTCAGGGTATGTTCTGCATCAATTTTTAACTATTCCCATTGAAAATTAAATCTCAAAGAACAAGTTCTGATAGTAAAGCTGAAGAAAAATGGGGAAAATATAGCATAGATACAGGTTCTTTCTGCTGTTATTTCTATATTCTAGGGTTGTGGTTTTCCAGTCAGCTATTTCTGTGAACATAGTTACAGAGAGCTGTCAAAAAGTGTTCTTCCCTGAAACACAGATATGAGGAACCCTTGCCAATGACTCCAAGTGATTAATACTCATGGGACTATTTCATAAGCAAATGCAAATTATGGTCTATTTTTCTGTTTTACCACGGCTGATTTCTTCGGAGTTGTCTTTCGTATCTTAGCTTTCTGTCCTTGTAGGAGAAAAGGCTGTTCTTTGAAGGAAACTGAGTCCAAGTGCTGTAAGTTCAGATCTTCTCAGCTGTACTATACTGGCAAGTATGATTAGCCTTATTTTTCATATAGCCATTTCATAAGTAGCCTTACTGCTCTTCCTCATTGATTTAGGTATTATAAAGATCAATTACTTACAGTGCAAATGTTAACAAATTGCATAGCATGATTTATTCTTTAAAACTTTCCATTTGTTTTTGCTATATTTATAAAACAATCTTGAGGTTTAAATATTTGGACCCAGATTGAGTAAGAGGTTAGAGGTTAAATGTTAAACATTAAACTCCTTACAGTAATCTAACAAAAATTCCCATTAATTTCAGAGAGAGAATTTTGACCCTAAACATTTATAGACTTTGGGCAGAATTCATTAAGGATCTACAAGTCAGGCAAGACAGGCCAAATGAGTAATGCACATCTCATCTATGCTTCTTATGTGAACAACAGGGGAGACCAACTCTTAATATGAATGATCTGACAAGGAGAGTTTCCCAGATACGGACAAGGACACCAGTCTAGAAATGTCTTCCTCTCTCCTCTAATAATGTGAGGTTTCTAGACCACAGCTTTAAACTAGATGCCTATCTTTAGCTGTCTAAATTTAGAAGAAATTAATTCAGAAGAAATAAATACCACTCAATGGTATTTCAATATTTCAGATCTTTAAATTTAAGCAAAATTAGTCCTCTTTAATGTCAGGGTTCTCATGGAATAAAATCTTATTTTCTATGCATATTTAGCTCTTGAATTTTAGGCTGAAGGGAGATGAAGCTTGGCTATTTTTTTTTTTTTTTACCTTCCAAGGTTATTAATTGACAGATTCATTCATTCATTGAAAGATCAACATCTAGTAACTAACTGACTTGAAGGAAAACTGCTATGACAATATGTGTATAGAGTTACAAGGTACCTTCAGCCAATGACACCACCACTTATGTCACTGAAAGCTTGCAGTATGTGAGCCAAAAAGGCAAGAAGCCAAGACTGAAGCAGACAGAAAATGGCAGAACAGAAGGCATGGGTGAGAAAAGTTACAGCAAAGAAAGCCTGGGTGTTAATTTACAGCACACCTGTTATTTCAAAAGAATCAGCCAGAGGATTTCACAGGCCTTCCTTAGAAAATGCAGGTAGGCTTCTTCTCACATCAAAGGGCAAACTAACTTACATTTACCAACTCTAGAAAACGTGCAGAAACATAATTTCCTACTATCCTAAGGCTCTGAGGCTGTTTATGCACTGAAATACTCCTGCTTTCTTTGCCTTGTAACACAGGGAAAAAAAAAAGAAGAAACCTAACAATTATTTCTTTGGAGCTAAAGTTGATCCAACTAGCTTAAAAGAGGACACTGTGCCAGCTGACAGTATATCATTGAAAAAATAGTTTAAAGTGTTTCCTCTTGGGTTTGTAATGGTGGGATGCCTTCTGGGACACATTTTCCTTCCAGAAAAATGACGTGCAGCAGGTCAATCAATCAGAAGCTGAGTCTAAGGATGAACCGAAAAAGAAGTGAGAACTGACTAAGGGAAAGGAAAAGCAAACAGCAGAGACCCTACCCTGTGCTCAGCGTGGCTCAGTAACCTTCCCCATGCTGCAGTAATTACCAACCTTGCTCCTGACCATGCAGTTGCCTCCGGTGAAGAGGAAAACAATAGAGGAGCTTGAGCCAGGGAAATGCTCTCACTTGAGTGAGGTAAAGGGGGCTGGACACAAGGCCCACAGCAAAGAGACCCTGCAGTTCCTCTCAGATCCTCCCTCTGTCACCAATATGTGGCCACAGGCTAGGGTGATGACTCTTTTAAGGTACGCAGGCAGTGAGATTAACTAATATAAATTTACTAGCATTAACTAACTTAAGTTTACTAATACTTCTCCAAAGATGGTGGTTAAAACCTCAGCAATGAAGAGAAGATGATTGCTTTCATGATTATGGTAATACAAAACTTGAAATGTAAAAGCTTCAATATGCTCTGAGGTTGCAGACGTTGATTTAAATCACTTGTTATCACACTGGATGGCCTGCAAACACCTTAAGAGACAGAGATTATTTTGTCTATATATAAATCTTACAAAGTAGTATAGACTCTACATTACAAAGCAAAACCAAAACTAAGCTCTACAATTAATAAAGAAAAATTACTGATCTGTATAATTTGCAGAGTGGGATTCTATATTTTTATTGGAAATAATTTTTCAGTTTCCTTTTCATAAACACTACATAGGTGCTACAGAAAACAGTAAGGTAGATGGGTAGCTTCTCAGCACCTTTTTCTGCATAACAAATAGTGGTTATAATGTTTTTATGCAGATTTCAATTAGTTTTATGAAGAACCATTGTTCTGTTGATATTGAAAAGGAAAAATAAGCTGTCTAATCTCATTTTGTGTAAGGAAATAACTATTCTACTAAAATGCATGCATGTACAATGTGTTTAATTCAGAAAAAGACATGTCTTAATAGTATAATACATATTCCTTTTGGATTAGGTGCAACTAGCTGCCAGAGGAGTAGCAACGATTGAAAGACTAATAGAATACAGAGGATAACACTCTTTAATGTCTGTCTTATAGATTCCACAAATCCTGTTGATACCTCCATGTGAGAAGAAGTGTACATGACGCTCCAAGCTCTAGCAGAAATTGCTGTACAAACTGAGTATTGGCCTGTGACTTCTGAACTGTAGGAAGGCCATACTTTATTTCCTTACTTGAAAACTATTTACTGAGTTTATAATCTTAGATAGGTTGGAAGGATTTGATCACCCTTAATATACAGCAAGTTACAGTTCTACCTCTAGTGTTTTATTCATAGCAATTAATGTAACGAACATGTCCTCCCAAATTCTGATAAAGACAGATACATTTTGCTTTTGTTGTTCTATGATATCTAAGAAAACCATGGTAGAAATTATATAGAATTCTATACATCTCTTCTTATCTGTACTTCAGTAGAATCATTGTAAGAAACACACGTTCTGTCTTAGTCCTTATTCAACATTTTAGTACCTCCACAGTCAAGCTAGTCTGTGTTTCTTTAAACATGATGATTTAATCATAACAGAATCACAGAACAGTTAAATTTAGATGATGCCTCTGAAGTTCATCTTTTCCAACCCTTCTGCTCAAGCATGGTCACCTAGAGCTGGTTGCCCATGACCATGTCCAGACTTTTGAATATCTCCAAGGATGGAGACTCCACAACCTCTACTGGCAACCTGTGCCAGTGCTTAGTCACCTTCACAGTAAAAAAGCATTTACTGATGATCAAATGGAGCCTCCTGTCTTTTAGTTTACGCCCATTGCCTGTGGTCCCGTCTCTGGGCACCACTGGAAAGACCCTGGTTCCATCCTATTTAAACCCTCTATTCAGGTATTTGTACACATTGATGAGATCCCCCTGAGCCTTCTCTTCCCAGGCTGAAAAGTCCCAGCTCTCTCACCTTTTCCTGATAGGAGAAGTACTCCAATCCCTTAATCATCCTTGTGGCCCTTCATGGGACTCTCTCCAGTACCTTCATACCTCTCTTATACTGAGGATCCCAAACCTGGGCACAGTACTCCAGGTGTGGCCTCAGCAGTGCTAAGTAGAGGAGAAGAATCACCTTCCTTGACCTGGTGGCAACACTCCTCCTAATGCAGCCCAGGATACCACTAGCCTTCTTTGCCACTTAACACAAAGCTAATCAAAAGCCTTCTAGCTGTTTGATTAACCCTTGATAAATGCTTGGCTTATGCTGCTGTAATTTTTATTCTTTTATTTATATTTCAGGGAAAGGGAAGTTATGGCATTTCATATGACTTAAAGTAGGAATTTATTTTTCTTAAGATTTCTTGGATGAGAATGCACATAACTCAAGTCATTTTCCTGTCCCCTTTATGTTTCTTTTCAGTATTTCGCCTCGGTAGTGAAGCACTAAATAGGCAAAGAAGGGCTTTTATAAAGTCTTCAGTTATTTTTTGCTGCTGTATGCATGTAGATAAATGAAATGCAAAGCAGATAAAGCACATCCACAAACCCTGTCACTCTTCTGCAGATCTGGGAATTGCAATGACGTCTCAATGATTCAGCCTCTGTGATGCTGTTTATAGAAGTTAAAAGCCAGTGTAAACTCACATGGTAGAAGACTAGTTTTTATATGAATGAAATGTCAATTAGTACTCAAGATTCATTAGAAAAGTTGGTAACTGCATGTTTTTTACATACCTCCAGTTGTTTTTCAATTATAAAAGCACGTTATATGCTTATTCCATTAATACAATGAAAATATAAGTAATTTGAACTGGCAACTCAAGATTCATTAGAAAAGTTGGTAACTGCATGTTTTTTACATACCTCCAGTTGTTTTTCAATTATAAAAGCACGTTATATGCTTATTCCATTAATACAATGAAAATATAAGTAATTTGAACTGGAAACTCACACATGGGTTTTAATAAGGTAATTTGTTAAGGAGCATTTTAAGAAATAATAAAGCATTAAAAGTGCAACAGAACAATGAGAAACAAAGCTCTTGGCTTTTTCTCAAGCAAGGCTGTTATGCTTTATTACAAAGGAATTGCCATCAAGTGATGTACTATGTGTTCATTCAACTGTTCACTATAATTATGATCACAATTAAACCTCAAAAATTGTAACTGTCATTTTAGGATGTATGAAGCTGAAAAGACAGTTTGCACTGCAATGAACTTTATTATTATTAAAGATTGAGTAATCATAGCCAGCTGCAGTTGATCAATATGAAAGTCCCACATATTTAGGAACCTGTTACTGAGATGATTCTCTTAAATTTGGGGTGGGTTTTTTTTGTCAGTTAAATTCTAGACATCTCTTTTGAAAGAGCAATCTTAAATGTCTTTCCTCTTTCACTGCTCTTGTCCAAATCATCATGAGCAGATTCAGGCCTTTCTTAAACATTGCATTTTTAATGGAATTGAGAATTCTCTGTGATCAGATATGGACTCCTGTATTGTTATCATTAAAAAGACACTTCTATGGATGTGGAAGTGAGGTATAAAATGTTAACTTTACACTCTCAAATTAGACCTGGGACTCAGAAAATTTACACTTGAAACTCTCTCTTGTAGTACTATGAGAACAAGTTCTGAATTTATAGAATTAAATCGTTTCTCCCTAAATTTTCAAATTCATGGCCTTTGAATTTGGTATACAAAACTTCAGTGCTTTAGTTGATACAACTGTGCAATGCTTGGCTATATATCAAAACGTGTAGATTATATTCTACCCACAACTCTTCATGAAATAATTGATTAAATTCTGCTCCTTAGTTGGTTGGTGCAATTGGAATTTTGATTTGAGTGGCTGAATTACTGGAGACTTATGTTTAGGTGAAAGAAACCAGAGTTAAGTATTTAAAACAATCCAATAATACAATTTAGTGTTGTTCGGTTTGTTTTTAACTTCAATAAGTGCATAAATTTTTGTACCACAATTTTTTCCTCATCTCAGAGAGCAAGAGTATTTTGCTTGCTGTGTTTGACCTTATAGATTCCAGACTACTTAGAAGGCAGAAGGCTCGAGGCCTCCATATGTACTAAGAACTGCTAATGCTTCTTTCTCTACTGGACTTAACTCTGAAATTTTTCAGTTTGTAACATTTCACTTTTGTTATAATAGTAAAAGCTCTGTCATGTTTTCCAACCTTTAGTTACTCGTTCCTTAATTAGTAACTCAACTATAGGATTTTGTGTCTGGGAGAGTGAGAAAAGTACAGGTTAGAATTATGAGAAATCATGAGATAAATTCTCTGAAAAAGTAATAATTTTTAAAAATATGTCATGAAAATTTAGTTGTGGTAAGGTATGAAAGGGGAGAACAGATATCAAATGTATTTCTATTATTATTTGAAACATTATTTAAATAGACTATTGCATTAAACATTCATACTATTGTGATATGCATTTCTAAAGAAATTCGTTATATTTTTTTTCACATCCACCTAATAAAAAAAAATCAGTGACTTCAGGTAATAACATTCATTTGCCAAGTATAGAGTAATTTGAGTTTCCTGTGTTATATGCAAAGTGAAGTTCTAAAGTGTGTGAGAATAGGAGACAGAGAAAGGAATTAGAGGCAGAGTAGGATGAGGAAAAGAGGGACTTTGAACAGAGCCCAAATGTCATGAGTGTTTAAGGTGGAAAACCTGACCCTGATGAACTTGCATGGGAATATTGATAGTTCCAATCTGTTGTCATGAAAATTAGATTTAAAGTAGAACTTAGATTTTTATCTCTCTTTGAGCAATACATTCATGAAGGTATTAGAAGAAAAAATGAAATTTGATTTGTGAAATTCTAATTGCATTATAAAAATGGAATTTCTTAGAAATTTCACAGTATCAAAGTACTCTACCATTCAGCAATATTCAGAATCTCAAAAGTTTTATGTCACACTGTATCTGTGTTTAAAAGCTAGAATCAACAATTTCACCTGAAGTAATAATTAAATTGGGAGTTTTTCCTTTTCACAAAGCTCATTGCCAAAGTCTCCAGTGGTGCACTTGTGTCTGAAGACATGTATGAGATCTTGCACAGATTTAATTTTAAAAATGGACTGTCTTTTTGCATTTGACTTTTTGTTCCTTTCTCTTTCAATTCACTTCAAACTGACAATTGTACCTGCTCATAGCTATGGCAACAGTCACAAGCTGCTGTCTTGGTTTTCTTTTTCACTGTATACATCAAATATTATGCCAGTTTTAGTCATATGGCAGACATTAATAAAGAATTTATTTTAGGTGTGCTTCATTTAGTGGTTAGCTTTTCCATTTCTCTTGAAATAAACCAATTTGATAGTTTTGAAATTCAGAGCATTATTAGTTGTTGTTCAATATTTTAAATACAAGCCTAAGCTTAAGTCCTACAGAAGAAAATATCTTCAGCTGCAAAGTCTGGACTGATGTACAGTTAGTATCATAGGGGTGGAGGACTCCATATCACACTCCCTTAAAAAGAAAAAGAGCTAGGGTTCTATGCATGGAAGAAAGTAAATTTCAAAGTATATTTGTAAGTAATTTTTTGCTTCTCTATATTTATGAGTTTTCACGGGAATATGCTGTATACTCATCCCAAAGCATCAAGCTCAGAAATTTGCAAGTTCATTTAAAACTTGAGTCTAAGACATAACGCAAAGTTTTAAACCAGGAGTATTCTAGATTCTGCATAGCATGGTCATTACACTTCATCCAACCTTATGCAACAAGCCCAGTTACACCTCTGACTGAAATATAAGTTGTTACATATATTGTTAAATATCTTTGTGTGTAATCCTTATAGATGTTCATAGTTCAAATGCTGTCTTCCCGAAGGAGAGTTAAAGAAAAGAGTATGAAAAGCATGCATGAGGATAAACAGTAATAGGAATGAAAAGGAAATCACTATTCTTCATTCTTCAGTGGTCTTCAGATCTAATAATTATTTCCATACTCAGATATTAGAGAATAAAGCTTTATAAAATGTCACTTAAATATACCTGACTCCTTTTAAAATTTGCATTGATTATAGTTATCAGACTTGCCTCTAAAGTTCACAGCTTTCAATTTCATATCGATATGTTTACTCTGTTCACTAACAAGTGAACTAGAAATGCCTGTGACTCATTATTGTTTATGATACTCGGATATCCAGACACACCTGAGCTGGGTCCTGAAGGGCAAATATCAGAATCTAACTACAAGAATTCTTATTAAACCTGCTATAATTTGTACCTTTACATTTTGTAATTTCACATGCTATAAGGACAACTGTTTTCTAGTAAAAAGAATAGGCCAGGGAACTATCAAAGTTTTATTGTAATTCAGGTACTGGCAGTTGTAACAGAAATAACTGGAAAAACCTTTAAAAACATCTTTATCATATTTTCTAATCCATTCTAATCCATTTCTAATCTAACATACCTCATTTATCACATTACAGAAAATAAAATGTAACAAAATAATATTTTCTGTTGCTCATGAAATAGCTGCAATAAAAATTCGCAACAATTTCCCCTTGCTGATATCTGTCTTTGAGAATATCCAAACCTATACAATTATTGAAACATTTTTCCACACCTATCAGTATCCAATTTGTAGCGATAACGGACACTTATTTTCATTCTGCAGTTCTGGTTTACGGGTATCTGTAGAAAATAGTTACATATTTCTAAAAGAAGTTATAAATTTATTTATCTTTGTTGTTTCAAAAGCAGGATCCAAATTATACATCCCTCTTTCTAATCCAACAGAACTGAAGGCAGAGGGATAAAGGATAGAGATGTGTCCTTGTTATGGGTAATACACTACTTAAGCCTGTAGGCAAGTTAAAGAGTTTGAGCTTTTTGAACAAGCTTTAACTGAGTTTTGAGGAGGCCAGTATTTTAGGAGCTCCTCTGGTCCTTAAAATGTGCAGAATTGGTGCATCCCTCAGAGCACACCAATCTTGGGCAGACAGCAATGAGCATTGCTGGAGGTGGGTAAGGAGGACTCCATACTCAGCCTTCTGTGTTTTAAAACTGAAATCTGACTTTTGTGATGCTAACCCACTTTCCAAAAAAAAAAAAAAAAAGAGTGAAAAGATGAATTAACTTATTGGTGTTTTCCTTCCTTTGTTTTAAGTGTTACTAGCCCAGAAGTGTACATCAAAGGCAATACCGGTGCTGAGTGGCCACTGCTTTGCACATAATAAGCTTTTGACATTATCCCGCACGACATCCTTCTCTCTAAACTAGAGAGGCATGGGTTCAATGGATGGACCACTCGGTGGATAAGGAGTTGGCTGGATGGCTGAACTCAGAGAGTGGTGGTCAATGGCGCAATGTCCAAGTGGAGACCGGTCACCAGTGGCGTCCCTCAGGGGTCCGTGTTGGGCCCGGCCCTGTTCAATATCTTTGTCGGCGACATGGACAGTGGGATAGAGTGCACCCTCAGCAAGTTCGCCGATGACACCAATGTGTGTGGTGCTGTCGACACGCTGGAAGGGAGGGATGCCATCCGGAGGGACCTGGACAGGCTGGAGAGGTGGGCCCATGCCAACCTCATGAAGTTCAACCAGGCCAAGTGCAAGGTCCTGCACCTCGATCATGGCAATCCCAGGCACAAATACAGCCTGGGCAGAGAATGGATTGAGAGCAGCCCTGAGGAGAAAGACTTGGGAGTGCTAGTGGACGAGAGGCTTGATATGAGCCGGCAATGTGCCCTTGCGGCCCAGAAGGCCAACCGCATCCTGGGCTGCATCAAGAGGAGCGTGGCCAGCAGGTCGAGGGAGGTGATTCTCCCTCTCTACTCTGCCCTCGTGAGACCCCACCTGGAGTACTGTGTCCAGTTCTGGAGCCCCCAACATAAGAAGGACATGGACCAGTTGGAGTGAGTCCAGAGGAGGGCCACAAAGATGATCAGAGGGCTGGAGCATCTCTCCTATGAGGACAGGCTGAGAGAGTTGGGGCTATTCAGCTTGGAGAAGAGGAGGCTCCGAGGAGACCTGATAGAGGTCTTCCAGTACCTCAAGGGGGCCTACAGGAAAGATGGGGAGAGGCTGTTCAGTAGGGCCTGTTGTGATAGGACAAGGGGTAATGAGTTTAAATTAGAGGGAGGTAGATTTAGACTGGATATTAGGAAAAAATTTTTTACAATGAGAATTGTAGAGCACTGGAACAGGTTGCCCAGAGAGGTGGTGGATGCCCCATCCCTGGAAAGATTCAAGGCCAGGCTGGATGAGGCTCTGAGCAACCTGATCTAGTCGGGGATGTCCCTGCTCCTTGCAGGGGGGTTGGACTAGATGACCTTTGAAGGTCCCTTCCAACTCTAGCCATTCTATGATTCTATAATAGCCTTTGGGAAACCCTGTGTCTGTGCTCACTACCCAGGCTGCAGTCGTAGGAACAGGAGGGAGATGTTTGATACCAGTTGTCCCCAGCATGAAGGTGGCTCCTTCTCCTGCAGGAGGGCAGCATTTCCTGAACAGCAGTAACAAATGACACTCTTGCTGGGGGTGAGGTTTCCAGTTCATTCCTGCTGCTCATATTATTGCATCTATGCTCTTGTCTTGCTACTCCTGTTTGAGTGGGGATATATTATACATGCATATTTCCATTACCCTTTCTAATGCTGTAAGCTGGTATCCACTGATGCACATGAAAGTCAGGAAGGCAGTTGTGTAGGAGTAGCAGCAGGTAAGATAGAGTCAAAGACTGATAAGGAAATTACTCAGCATAAGCTTTCTGCCACTTACAAACATATTCTAGTGTAACTTTTTAATAAGCAATTACAAACAACATACTGTAGCTTTTTGTAATTTTCTAGTTCCCTTTTCGTAAACCCTGTCTATTTTTAACTCTCAAGCTCTTCCCCATGCAATTAATTTAGGATGGATGAATGGTTTAAAAATAACATATCTGAAAAAAAATATTTTAAAATTCTTCAGTTACTCCAGTGAGTGGTTTTGCTATTATAGAAATAGCTACAGTAACAAAGATACTGAGGTTGTCTCACCGAATAATTCGTACATAATTGACATGTTTTAGAGAGAAAACAAAATGGGTGTTTCCAAAGCACATCCTTTACTAATGGATCTCCAGTCCACACTTTCTCGCACACAGAAGATCACATTTGAAATTATGGGATCTATACTTGTTGATAGAAGCTATTATTCCTCAGGAGAAAAGCACTGTTGCCTTTGAAAGCAATTAGAGTTTTACCGTGGAGTTGACTGAACAAATGAAACCATCTGTCTACATGTACCACTGTCAAACCAAGTCAGAGCCCCGCTGTTAATTTCAGGTAGATATAAGTAGGGCTCCACAAGCAGAACGACAGCAAACTGCTACTTTTGCTGGCATCTAAATTCACCCTCCTCTCTGTTTCTGGGCATTACCTGAAGATGGATTGTCCTTCTTCCCTGTGCAGACTTGCTCCTCATGGGCATCCAAGCACCTTCCTACTGCCACACCATCCTGGGACATGGCACTTTCTACTCCCCTTACAGAAGTCCTGTAAGTAGCATAATGGCAGAAGTTTATAATTGACATAATGGCAGTTACTCACCATTATTTTTTTAAACAAAGACAAAATAGTCATCCATCTTCAAGGTGTGCATTTATAGTGGGTGAAGCAGGAAGCTCAGAGTGGCACACAGCCACAAAGCCTGACATGTATAGTCTGTGTATTTGCTTGACTGAGAGGCAAGTTTTATGCTCCTTTTGTAAGAGAAATTATTTTCCATCTCCATCATAGACTTTAATTTTAATTTTTACTGTGTTGCTGAGAATATAATGAGCTTGAAAACTACATTGTCTCTGGAGAAAATTCAGAGTGAGATAAATTTTCAGGGTGAGAATACAGTGTGGAACGACTGAACTGTTACTATTATGGTATGCATCTCTCAGTTCGAGGGATAAATTTTATAAATAACCCATAATATTGATGGAAACAACTAGTTTCCACTTTGGTATTGTTTCAAATAACAGAAAAGTTAAACCTTATGATAAGCTACACTACTATGACAGCAAGATCATAAATAGATTATGAACAAGCACACTTGAAAATTCACTTATCTTTGTAGGTTGGGTGAATTTTAACTTTTCCGGTACATACCTTGATAGTAGAAAAATCAGAAAATTAAATTTAAAAGGTTAAAAAGAAGTTCTAATCTTCTAATTAATCCTTAATTGAAAAGAATCCAATTGATTTAAAAAGCAAACAAACAAACAAAACCTCAGATGCTCATGACTTTCAACCTGAAGTTTTACTTTTATAATTCCTATATTAAATATTGTTGTGAAGAATTTCAGTTTGTATGATGTGTACTTGCATCTGGATGGTACTAACACAGAATCTTCAGGATTTTCAGAAAACTTTTAAAGAAATTCTCAGAAAACAATAGTTTAATCATAAAGTGACATGTAGAGTAAGGCTAGGAACTCAGAAAATCGATAAACTTTCTAGAAAACCATAAGGACATCTATAGACAGATTTAAGGATGAAGAATGTTTCAAAGAGCATGAAGAAAAAAAAGTGAAACTTAAGTGAGTTGTCTTGATCACATTTTTGCTTGATTAGGGGGTTCATCTTTAGACTGATAAATCAAATCTAACAGATCAATGGGATTTGATAAGCTCTCTTCTCATTTCAAATATGTGACAGGTAAAAGCATTCTGAAATAGATATTATGACAGAAGAGATCAGATGACCACTTCATTCATACCATATGATGAACTATTTTCTATTGTGTCAGTAACTTGGGGAGGTTTTAAGAACAGTTGCAGGAGCTACATATTTTAAAATGAGCATTTTCAGATATATTGAAAACTTGCACTTAAATAGTTCAGGAAAAATCCCTCATTAACAGTAGTTAATGCTCATTTTCACTAACTCATGGAGCAGCCACCAATATTTTAAAAAAACAAATAGGATGATAAACTAATTACATCTGTCAGCCTGTCATAAATCCTGAAGAAAAGAGTGGACAAACTGATGCAAGACTTTATTAATAAAGATTTAAAGGAAAATAATGTAATTCATGCCAGTCAGCATAAGTTTATGGAAAACAAATCTTGTCAGACTGGCTTTGTATCTTCCTATGTACTTTAATACCAATATCTATGGAGAAAAAGGACAAGAAGCAAGCTGTGGATACAGATCCAAGGCTGAGGTCTCTAATTGGTTCTAGAAGCTGTTACCCTGATGCACACAGGATGCAGACCTGAACAGAAGATCCTGCTGGAGAAGTTAGACCAAAGGATCAACTCTTAAAATATTAGGGTCATACAGGATCTTAAAGTGATATATCCATTTTATCTCTATTTATCTCAAGCTTCCCAGGTCAGGAAGGAGGCTGGGACTGTTCTTGGTAAGTTTACTGGAATGGCTACATTTTTGTGGGGGAAAGGGGTCACTGATAAGAGGTATGAATGCAGACTGTTCTTCTCTAGATGAACTTGGCACTAGGAAATAATCCTGGGTATGTACAACTTGCAGGGGTAGAGCTAGTCAGAGTACCTGTGTTAGACACTGTTACCATTTCACACAGTAATTCTCTGTATAGCCCAGAAGTCATGGCTTATGGACGTCGCTGGCAGACTGAGAAGGCATCATGGAAAAGCCACGAGAACAGCCGGCAGACTGGAAAGATACTTCAGAGTCCAAGAAGTCATACACTGTGTCTGAAAGCTTAGCAAAGATTAAGGTGTGGTTTTATAACCTCTTGTAAATGCCTACAGAGGAAATAGGAGTTTAATAGTGGAGAATAGATATCCCATGGTCATGAACAGATGTTAAAATACAGACTAAAGGAAAAAAAGACATTATTTTTCAACTACAAGAGTTATAATAATAACCACTTAGCAAGGACAACAGTGTTTTTCCATTACTTGCTTTAAAGAACATGATTATGTATTTTCATTCAAGATACTTTTCATATAAAACGGAGTTAAGCCAATATCACTACAGAGGAAGTCAGAAAAGATGTGTTAGAGCAGCTGATTGTGATTCAGCTCACAGGTGTGATACAGAGACTGCTACTATTACCACAGGTTATACTCCTGTGTTATGGAGTTACAGGAGGTTACTCCTGTGTTATGGAGTATGGTTATACTCCATAAACAGCTGTACGAATATTGCTGAGAACAATCTATTATTTTGAGAGACCATTAGCTGCCCAGACTTTCAGACCTACTCGCCATCTGGGAGGCATAGGAGCTTGCTTGGGGATGAATTTCAGAGAATGCTATTGCTAATTTCAAAGATGGAATTTCATTAAGAGACAACAACCTGGGAGCAAGTAAAAGGATACAATTACAGTACACCTTCAGGTATCTAACTGAGGGATTGTACCATGGCAGGCGCTGACTATACATTGTGCTCCTGTCATCTAGCTCAGGGGAACAACTAACAGAGCTACCTTAATTATTCCACTGACAGTCTAGGAAACAGAGACTGCTGACTTCATGTGCTGTGAACTGCACCAAATGTAGATGCCTAAAGTGGGCGGCATGAATATCTTCCATTATGGGCAGCTGCTTGCACCAAGTGAAAAAGAAGAGGAGACAAGAGGTGTATCATCACAGCTTGTCCAAGGAACATGCATAAGCAAAGTGCCTAACTCACACTGGAAGTCAACAGTGAGTAGTTATCTAAAAGCACAAATAGCAGTAAGCTCTAAAACACCTTTGTGTGTTACAGAGGGACTGGTGCAAGGATGCATGGCTTGACCCATTGGATTTCTGCTCTCCAAGTACCTCACTTTTCTGCAGATCCCAAATTTGGGATTAGGACCACTGTACAGACCACAGAAGTAGCTGTATTTCTGGCCACAACTGTTTTGTGGCCTACATACTCTTGGGCTCTTAAGAGCTGTTGGCATCTCTCAGGAGAGCTGAGCTACACTACCATATATATATACCTTTTAAGCTATTCCTCTGATTTAGAGCCTTTACTTGTGCTACAAGTATGTAAGATTAAATGCCCTTAAATATGGCAAAGGCAAAAAGAGAAGTCTTATAGTCCTGTTGAGGATAGTGAGAAACAGTCAAGACACACTCCTAAGCTTATGTTTCTAAACAGGTTCTCTAATCTTGTTAGGCAAATACAAGTCTTATTCTTTTGATGTACAGACATAATTCCCACTGGTGCTAATGAGAAATATGCCTACAATTTAACAGAATAAACCCTATGATTTAAGGAGTATTTGGAGGGGGACTTCAAAGAAAACAGCTAATGTCTGTGATAAATAGTTCATGAAAAATTTGAACATTTGAATAGCAATCAATACTTTTAATTATATTGAAATTTTTAACATATGCCAGGAATTCTAGTGTGCAGAAGTCCAATGCATGGATGTCCAATCAAACTATAGTAATCTAAAAAGACAAAAAATAAGAACATGAACATATTGCAGACTTATTGAAATACAGCCATAAAAACGGAAGTTACTTGATTTTTATTATTTGTAGAAAACTGTACAAGACAAAAAAATGTGAGGTTTTGATCTGAATCTTCTTTGATATAAATGGAATCCCTACTAAGCCCTACGTGGGCCAAAAAGAACAAAAGCAAGTCAGACAGATACACAGAGACTAAATTTTAGATTTCCACTGCATTCCTAAATCTCCTTTTAGGTGTAAAATTTTGATTTATTGTGGGCTGAGTAATATATATGTAATGATTAAGCAAAAAGTAATTTTAAAACCTAGAGTGCACAAAGCTGAGCAAAGGCATTGTGGTCTCCCCTTCTTTTGGCAGCAAGGATACATGCTGCAATGTTAAAGTATCCTATGAAACAGAACCTCAGTATGCCTGGTACTTGACCTGTAGGATTAATGTTTCATTAATATTGCTAGTACCTGTGTGGACCTGCTTGGTGGCTGTACTGGAGCCATGCGAATCAACAAGCCTGGTAATGACTTGGGGAGGTGAATTCCCTAGCTTTGGGTATACGGAGTACAGATGTCTGCATCTGTCTCATTGTCTGCAATCTCCTAAGTGTTAGTAAAGCAAGCCCAGAGAGAAACTAATCTCATCTCACAGCAAATGTCTACAACAGATTAAATTTGTCCGTTTTGTTTGTTGAGTGTACAGAATAGGAGTTGAATAACTTGGATATGCATCTAAAATTAGGTGAGAAGACGCCCACGTCCACTTCTTCCACAGATGTCAAAGTTCATCTGACCTCCAATGACAGAGGCCATACAGAGACTGTAACAACCACTTTAATCAATGCATTCCTGTGTTCGTTATCATTTGAAATAAATATCTGTAAATTAAGCCAAATATTTTAATACCATCTGTCATAGACAAATAAAACAGAAAGTCATCTTCCTATTTTGAATCTTTTTTTTTTTTTTTACATACTTGAAGAAAGGTACATCTCACTTCACTTTTGTCTTCTTCAAGTTAAACAAATGCAGTATTTTTGATATTTATCAAGTCAGGTTTTCTATGTCTGTGCTCATCGCAAGCAATCTCCGTTTTTGCTGTAGCATCCAAGGATGGCTGTAATATTCCAGCTAAGACCAAAGAAAAAGACCAGGCTTCAAATGTTGTAGGCAAATTTTTATACATGGAATTTGCTGCTTTCTTTTATGTTTGTTTTGCTTGGTTTGGTTTTTGTTCGGTTTTTTGTTTGTTTGTTTGTTTTTTTCCCCAAAGCATAAGATTACTCATCCTTATTCTCTTTGTGATTCAGGTTATTTTCCAGGTCTTTTTCAGCCAGTGATCTAGCTTGCTTATTCCTCTCTATATGCAATAACTTGCCCTAGAAAAATAGCTTGTTATATTTTTTTCTTGACCCTATCTAAACTTGGCCAAGATTTCTTTGAATTTCTTACTAATAATTACAGTCTTCTTGCCTTAGTAACTCTTCATACTTAATGAGCACACTTTCTGGTTGCTTCTCTGGGTCATTCTTGCAAACATTTAATAATTTTCTACCCTGCAGAGACCCTTTGGAGAGTGGAAGCTGCTCAGCTTTCCATTTATCTGTGGCATTTTCATCTAGACCACACTTTTACAGTTTGCTTCTAGGAAAGGCACATAAGTCTATGTTGAAAACCTTACTGGAACTGTGATATGACATCTGCTGTTTCTCCTTCATCCATAAGGCCTTTACCTCTTGTAGGAGGAAATTAGGCTGGTTTGGCATGATTCATTCCTGACACACAAAGGTTGGTGGTTATTCATCCGTCTGCTTTACTCAGTGTCTTCACAGATTCCTTGCTTATCTGCTCCGTGTATTTTTCAGAGGTGGAAATTAGAATATCTGCAATTTTCTGGCACCTCTTTTATGAAGCAATGCACCACTTTTGCTTTTTGCTATTCTTTTATATCCATCTGTCACAACTTCTCACAGGAAACTTAACACTGAGCTTTTGTTAATGAATTCCTTCGGTACTCTGGAAAAAAACAAAGTCATCAGATGAAGGCAGTTTGAAAACATCTGATTAAGTCAAGTATCAATTTGTTCCCTGCTATACCAGTCTGAAGTCTTGCTCCTTCATGCCTGATATTAATTATGATAGTGTCTAATAGCAAATGAGTTTTTTAGAGAGAGTGAAAAAAATCATTAAGTGTTTAGAAATTTTCAGCATCATATGTCAATCACTTTCAATCTCTACAGAGGCAAGCTAACCATCTCTCTTTTTCTGATCTTACCTCTGGAATACTTACTTATAAGTAGTTTTCTGTTACCATTCATTTCCTCCACAAATTTCCTTTTGTGACTTTGTTTTTCTAACCCAAACTTTAATTGCATTGCTGTGGTTTTGCACTCATCCTCAGTAGTTTGACCTGGTGTCTGTTTTCTGTGCAGTTCTTTTTTGTGCTTAAAATCTCAATGAGATATTTTATCATACTTACCGTTTCTCAGCTATGTGTCCTTAATATTCTTTTTAATTGCTAATGTTTTGCACATTCTCCTCATATAAGGCATTTTAAACAATCTTTCCTTCCAAATATCTAATTTTCATGCCGCTGTTTTAATTCTGCCCTTATTTGTGCACACTGAAGGATCCTGAACCTACAATGTCATGTTCACTCATACCCAAGTTATCTTTCAGTTTGATGGTGTCAGAGTTCTTTCCTAGTGCTTGAAACAGTATGTAGAATTTCTCTCTTATAAATACCCTACAGTTTTACTACTAATTGGAAGACCTTGCAGGACAATCAGTGTCTCACTATGACCATTTTTCATAAGTTGTTTCTGTTATTAAATATTTCCAATTATGACTGCTCTTTTAAGGGCTTTAAAGGGTCAGAATGACATCATCTACTTTGGCTTACACTTGCTACAAATACTTCTGCTTGAGATTGTTCACTGGCTAATTTGATGTTTTGTGAGACTTTGCACATGAATCTCTTCTATTTCTCTTTATTTGCAGTTTTGTGCCAGTTATGAGACTCAGCTATGGCTGAAGATTCAGTATTTTGAGACACTCTGCACACATCTGTAAAGTTAATAAAAACTCCTGTAATTCTCATATGCTTTCACAATAAACTTAATTCTACTAAATTTTTTTTTTTTTTTTTGCCTGTGTTGCCATCCTGTCTCTCCTTGTTCAGCACAGTGAACTTGTGTGGCTATATGCATAAGTGCATGCCTGCATTTAGCTGAATAGTGAACTTCGACGGTGATTTTGAATCCTAAGGAAGCTAAATAATAACAGACAAAGGAGTGCTTCTCTGTTTCCTAGAACTACAAGTAGGAACCAAGCTGCCTATAACTGGTGGATTTTAAAACACCTGGGCACATCAGGGAGATCCACAAGAACAGTTCAGTGACTGCAGCAATGTCAAAAATACTTCAGATAATCCCTGTTACAGAAATAAAGAAAAAGTTATCTTAGCCATATATAAGCAGAGAGATCTTCCAAAAAAAACCATGAGGTGAATAACTTTACTAAAACCTGTTCAAAATTTAATTTTAAAAAGCACTTAATTTTTCTCCTTCCTTACCATACATCTCTTTGATCATGTCTTTCTGTTACTTTAGAGGTGCTGGAATTGGAACTAGAGAGGCTCAGTTACTTTAGGTCATGTTTCATGTAAGTACAGTTTAAGCATTTTATCCATGAAAAACAAGGAAAAAGAACACATATCAAGGATTCAGAGACCTGAGAAAAGTAAGATATTTTTCTATCCTGGAATTAAAGTACTGAGGAATTATAATTTCAATTTTTAACCCTGTGTGTCCTTAAAATCCTGATTCAACGAGGCTTTTAAACATCTACTCTACTTCAAAGTACACTCACAATTGCTTTATTGGATCAGGTCCTAATTTGCTCAAAAACATAAATGGACCTTATTAAAAGTCAACAAGCTTGTGCTCTGTGGCTTACTTTCAAGTTATTTCATTTGAAGCACGGGGATCCAATTAATTCCAATGGAGCCGTTTGACAGATATTAAATTTACATATTAAGTACTAAATTAAGGCCAAATTGAGGATTACTGATAGTCTTAAGGGTTCCAGTTCTATAGCTGACTGCAGTGCAAAACTATTTTTGCAGAATTGTTTCCTGTTATTAGACAATTTTACAAACTGTACAGATATAACTCTTTTCACTTAGCATTCACTTCATAAATACATGCATCTTTCTTAAACTGGCTCACCAGAAAAATACTAGCACATAGCCATGGCATGATTTTCAAAGTTAGATAATAAAATATTATATATAATAATATTGATAATGTTTATCCACTAGAAATACTACGTACTGAATTTCTCTGAGCTAATTTTCTGAACACTTTAGCTGTAACTTGTTAAGGTGAAGGTTGGTTCTGATTTATAGGATCACCATGGAGTTCCTTATTAAACTGTCACTCAGAGACTCTAAGAGTAGAAAGCCCATTACTGTGTTAATTAGGTCTGTGGTAGTTTTCAGAGTGGTGGTGACAGCTGTCCGCATATGGCCTAGCATATATATTACCAGAGTGGTAACACTACCTCTGTTGGGGTAGAAGACTTTGCACAGGCATGAAAAAAGGCAAAAGGATGTTGCTTTGCCCTTAGGGGCCCTATCACAATCCAGGAAAAAGTTTCAAAGGTTAGATTTATTTTCTTGCAAAATATGTGTAATGACAAAATATGCTGCAGCTTCATTTCATTTTGCTCCTTTAAAAACTTATTTCTTACCCAGGAGCAGCTGTTTTACACAAATACCCAGTTGTGTTCCTCTAGGTACAAATTCTAGTGAGAAAAATTGAGGAAATTAATACCAGATGACTATATTGTTCAAAAATGTTGTGTTCCTTGCATGACCTCAGTCACAGGATTTCAGGAAATAATTCCATGATAAAATAGATATTTGCATTTCTAGGCTATATGAGGCTGGGATTAGGTTATAGGTAGCCTCCACATTTCTTGATATCTTTCGATTCTTCATTACGTTCAGTTTCAGAAAATGTGAATGAGGCAGAATTTCCTTATGTATTCCTGTGATGTGGACACTAATCAAATTTTCAGAAGTTATTTTGAAAGTTAGATTTCAATCAGGCTGCACTACTCACATCTCTAACTGTGATGAAATCTAAGGTATGATATTCAGATGTTTAGCTGCTCTACAGCAAATTCCTGAGGGCCTACACTTTCTTGTGGTAAATGTGTAGTAGTAAACCCACCTCCATTGATAGGAATATAGTTGGAATGGTTGATAAACTCCTCCTGGATAAATTCCTGCCTGGAATTTATTCAAAGCTCTTATCCCTTAGTAGTTAACACTCCTAACAAACCCTAAAATTAGGCCCACCAAAAGCGATACCATTACTTCCCAAACCCCAAGCATTTTTTTTATCTTCTACTTTCAAAAGAAAATTACTCTCTCTTTTGCTCCAGCATTGCACTGGGAGATGCTGTTCAGCAGTGTGGTGTGCAGATATGATACACAGACTGAATCATTTATTAAAGAAGTATTTGTGGGCTTCTATGAATATCTGCACTTGGGGAGCATGTTAAATATCTATTCCTATGCACATTGCTGGTTTTGTTCTTTAAAAAAGTAGATTGGTCCAAACAAGAACCTGCTGCAAATCCACTGAAGTCAGTGGACAGTCTCCCCCTGCACTGGATAGGCTTTGTACCAGGGTCTCATGCTGTGCTCTGCTGAGAAAAATGACCTAATGCATTTTTCCCCATCTCTGACTTTAGTGACTCCCTGATGTTATTTTCCTTGTTTCCATTTCAAGCTCACTTTTTTCTACATACCTCATTTCATCCCCTTTTGGTGTCACATTTTTAGAATTCATCGTTTAATACTGGAAATTATGCAGAACTTTTTGACATTTAAAAGATCATGGACTGCTCAGCAGAAATAAGCAGTCTTCCAGCCAGAAGACAGGCAACAATTAGTGTGCAGTCAAAACTTCTCCCATGCATATAAATCGCTCCATTTCCCAAAGTCAGAAAGAACAGGTGGATGAGACACCAGTATCATAAAGTGCTGTTGACTAAAACAAGAAGCAGTAATTAAGACAGGAAAAAATATTTCTGCTCTTCACTATTTAGGCTGAGCTCATGGGCTTTCTTTTAGTTAGAGGACAAAATCCAGAGCCATTTATCAGTTGTCCGGAAAAATACAGTTATTGTCAGCTAGCAAATAAGCAAATTTGGCCAGAATATTTACAAGACAGGAAAAAAAAATGTTAACTAGATTTGTCTCAGATCTTTATGATCACTTAAGGGGATGTTCGACTGAGCTGCTAAACTCCAAGCAATGACCACGGCTGCTAGAGTATAAGAGAGAAAAAAGAAATTTGCCTCAAAATTACCTGCTCAGTGTTCATGGTCCATTCTTCATATGACGGAAGAATGTAATGGTAGGTTATTTTTTTCCTCTCTGAACTAAGGAGTCTCTGCTTATGGAACTCATGTGTCATCTTGCCTCCCTCACAAGCTTCTTTGAAGATCTCTACTGGTTAAAGGTTTTTAAAAGTGGTGGGTAATCCATATTAGAACAAGGAAATGAGAAACATTTTCTTTTGCCAACAAGAGACGGTTTATAATATTAGCTTTCCAGAGAGAAAGACCTTCCAGAGAGAAACTGAGTGAAGAATCACACTTTGGAGTTGTCGCCACTAAAGAAAGGATGCTAAGAAACAGTGTATATTTAGAGGAACACATAAGAAATTTGGAGCTGCTATGAACATTTCAGGCTTTCTGCTGGTTTTACCGAACTCACATTAATATCCGATATAAAAGAGAGTTCAAATATGGGATCACAATCAGGTTCCTTGACTGTGTTCTCGGAAGCATATCTATCAACTCAAAAAGGGTTTCGATTTTTTTTGTCCATCTTCATATCTCAAAACTTATTTGGAAAACAAATTATCCAAAGTAGCAACATGTGACTTCATGGGTGGAGGAGGGGGGGGGGTGTTGAAAACTGGTAGGGGTGTAGCATATGAACTTTAGGTATTTGGCAACGATAATTCTATAGCACGCTTACTTGGCTTATTTTCTATATTCGATGGAGAAAGTGACATGTCGTTTGTGATTTTGATATAGACAAGTCTGCTTCAGCAGTCAGTCAACTTCTCTTCTTCTTTACACTTGACCAAAAACAAAACTGAAAACTTCATTGATAAATGAAGATTGCTTCATCCACAGATGAACACTGCACTTCAGCATGTAGATTGTTGCATGGGTGTTAGTGAAGGCAACATGATTTAAATTATGAAAGATTTGTGAAGAGATCATGATTCAGGAGCTCATTCATAGCAGAATTCCGTCCAGCAGCTCTACTGAAGCTGGTAAAATGTGTTGGTTGAAGTTATCATGAATTGCGATGTACACAACAGCACTAAAGTGAATTAATCACTTAGTCACTCCTGAACTAGTTAATTTCATGCTTATAGCTATGCTTATTCCAAGAACTACTCTGTTTAAAAAAAAAAGTTTGACAAGGAGGTGGAGAAGTGTATATTTTCACTGTGTATCCTAAGAGGAAAATTAAAACCTGTGTTTTTTTAAACTTAGGTTTGCCTTTCTACCTTAACTCATCTCTTACTACCAGAAACTTAAATCTTACAGTATAATGCAACAACATGAAACACCAGTCTCTCATGCCAATATGTTTATTTCCATGTGGGAGGTTAGAAGAGTATTAGATTTGTAACAGTAATGCTGTAAGGAAACAATCTCCTAGCTGCCATAATTATTATCAGCTGCAAACTTACTGGGTTTCCTCTTATTATCGTTATCACTTGGCACAGGATTATAATGCAGGTTTAGCCAGTTATTTAGGCATCTGTGAAGTGGCTTAACTCTGTCAGGCATGGTATTAAACGAAACTGGTATTACTTTTGAGGAATACACAGTTCATGGCATTGTCTGCAATTCAGTTAAATAAAAATGAAGCCAGTTGGGAAATTGTGATAGTTGAACTAATTACATATAATAGCATAGGAAAATATGAGGGTTATAGATGAAACTAAATCCTTCAATAAAGCCTCCTTATGTTAAATTTTTTTTTTTATTCTCTTCCTCTCTTTCCCTGCAATAAACTACGAAAAAAATTGAACCTCTCGCTAAATAATTTTCCTTTAATTAGTCAGATTTCAAATAGAATATTTTTCATCCGTTGTCTTCATTTCCTGGCAGAGAGCAGAACAAATAAATTAATTCTATTAAGAGTCATTAGAGGCACAATATAGAATACTAAATCTGGTCAATAATAAACTGACCTATTGAATCATCTTGTAGTAAATTAAAAATCATTTTAACAGCCCACAGGCTGAAATATTAAAACCAACATCAAACCCCTTTTGGTTTCACGTATAAGAATTAAAGAAACAAAAGGGCTGGAGTCTAAACACTGAGTTCTCTGCTTATTTATTCCCATGTGATCCCAGCAGCAACTTCAGGCTTTGTATCAGCCACCGATACACAGAAATGATGCCAAGACGTACATTCTTATAAACCAGTGTAATATCGTAAGTGTATCTATCTGCACTAGTCTACATTGCTGGAGGTACAATTTTCTGAGTAATACACTAGAAAGATCAAGATATTTGGAAACTCAGTGCTAACAGTGGAACAGAGAAACTTGAAAATAAAATAATTTTGGTTGCCACTCTTCCTCCCTGAAGAGCCAGCATATTATTTTCATCGTATCTGATAGGAGAGGTCTAGATCAGATTAAAAAAATTAAAAACTTTTTATACAAAAAATCAAGTATTTTTTTTAAATAAAAATATTTCCCTCAGTAGAAAATATGTTAAAAATGGTATCTAAAATTAAGAGCAGTTTCTTACAAACAGAGCAAAGAATCACAGAAACTTGTTGATGACTTATACACAACTAGAAGTTAGGAGATGTAATTATTTTATCAAGGGATAAAATAATTCCCATTTTCCACCTTTTTGCTTGTTTACAGGATGCATGGGAGTGTTCACAAATTATATGTTCCTTATTTGATCTTCATATATAAGAGTGTATATATACACATACAAAAATAAAATTCCCTCCAGACAAGGTACAATCTTCAAGGATACTGAAGGTTTTTGCAAAAAGGAACAGAATGTTCTGTTTGTGTCCATGGTGGATGGGATGAAAAGTAGTGGATTTAACAGCATGAAGGAAGATTCAGATTAATCTTTATTAGAAAGGCTAGTAAAGTAAAGTAAAAACCAAGAGGGAACAAACTAGAATAGATTATGTGGGAGGTGATAGAGTCTCCATTTTTGGAGATCTTTACAAACAAGCTGGAAAATACCAGAAAAAAATACTGTTAATCCTACATTAGAAGAAAGCAGATCAGATGGTCTCTCAAGACCCCTAGACACCCAAAGCAAAGTTGTGTATATCCTTCTGGAGGCCAAAGACCTGAACTTAATCTTAGACGCGTAAGAATGCATCTGCATTATTGTTTTAGTTTGGCTCAGGAAGGTGCTTTCTAAGTGAATTTTGCAATTGTTCTCATCCATTGCACCTTGGTTTGCATAGTAGAGAGGTCTCAGGAGGCACGAACCCTGTTCCCTTTAGGTAAAACTGAACTGGAAGATGCAGTCTGGGATCACACGTAATAAATTTTAGCTGCTAATTGGCAATCACGTCATGGGGTCAAGCAAAATTTGTTTGGAGAAAAGTCACTGTAGTGCAGGCAAAGGTCCTTAACACCATCTATTTTAATTTACAGAGCCTCTCCTGTTAGACCATTCTTCTTGCTAGGGTAGACATGACTTCAGACTTTTACTAGTTACAACCATAAGTTTCTGAGAAACTGATGCAGCCAGAATCTGTTGTACTTCTGAGTCCTGTACCACAGATACAAGGAAAATCAAAAGGAGAAAAATAAAAAGGAGAGACAGAACTTAACATAAGACCTTTTTTAGTCACTTTTAAAAGCAGGAGTAATGTTATTAGACCATATTTATACCATACATTAGATCATCTATATTCATCTCTATTTATATGTACAAAAATACATTCGTAACGTTGAGCTTCACTCCATTGAAGGCAAATGAACAGACAGCAGGAGTCTAATCAGGTATCACCATTCTTCATCTTTCTTGAATGTTTTCTAAGGTAAACATTTCTAATACAGATCGCAAATGAATTACTAGTCTTTTTTTCTAAAAGGTGATGACTTTTATGCTTTTTCCTGATTCATATCTGACCTCTTCTTTACCTTAGAATGAAAGTATCTTTGGAAAACAGGAAGTTGCGGACGGAACATAAATTAATAGATCACCTCACAATATGGTGATCTTTCTGCTGTCATGACTCCCCATGCCTTTGGCCATCATCCAGCTACCAGTAGGTAAGTACAACAGTCTGGGATATAGGAAACTGTGAAGACCTGGAGAACAGGCCTAGGGCTGACTTCTGATTTCTCGGACATTAGAAGCTCTTTCTGTTAGACTTCAGGCTTCTTTCCAAATGCTCTTGTCTCTCTTGGTGGTTCCTCAGAGCATTTTACACTGCACTGAAACCTACAGAAAAGCACAGCCACGACCAAACACCTTTCCCCTTTACAAAAGACAGCTTCTAGCAAGGATAACTTGTTTATAACAGGGAAAAGGAGTCTGTGGTCAGCAGCAGACCTCAACAGAGAAACTGGAACATTAAAAGGACAGAAGTGGGTCTACTTTCACAAGATTTTCCTGATGGTTGCAAACTGCAGAGAGCTGCTGGAGTTACTGAATGAGAGAGAGCAATGTGCTGAATGTCATTAAGCAAAGATTAATCAAGGATTGTTGTGTTCAGGTTGGTTACTATGTTCAAAATTGAGCTGTCCTTTTACACTTTATCACTTAAGCAAAATGTAAAGTTAAAAGAGGTTTCACAACTCTTATGTCTAATTACTTTTGCAATTGAATGTTCTTGGAAAGAGTCAAATGGTAAACCAGAGCATCAGCACCTTGGCTGAAATGCTAATGGAATGTGCAAGAATGACTATGGAGGTTTGGGGACAGCTTTATCTATGCTGACAAAAATTTTTGGCCTACAGGTGACCTGACTTCTAGGAGTCCTTCTCACAATGGCCTGATATTCTTCTCCGAAACAAGCATACTAAAGCTGAAGGACAAAATCTGAGCCAAAATACTATAATACCCTGAGATTATGAGAAATGGGAATTTCTGTACATATGTACAGCAAATACGTGTTTTTGAGACACAAACACATCCACATATATACACACATATATAGTAATTAGTAGTAAGTTAGTAATAAGCTCTGATAATAATTTGTCATAAAAGTGACCAAAAAAAATGAAATTATGAATTCTCTAAAATGCAAGAAGTAGCTCCTCTAACCAATTGCATAATGATGAGATAAGATTCAAAACTCACAGTCTATAGACTTTTTATGATCCAATTATAAAGTGCTGCAGAACTGTCCTCCTCCACATCCTCTAATTTGGGAAGGACTTCAAAGTAGCCACAGCAGTCGCAAGGAGGACAGATATTATTGAGGATGCATATATTTAGGAAACCCTGAACTCTTAAAAATCTGCCAATAATTGCCTCTCTGTCTTACAAAGCCATTTTTCTTTCTCCTAACAGAGTGCTGCTTCTGTTTACAGAAAAGCACAATCATCTATTCAAATAATGAAGGACTGTCTTCTCTTTTAAGCAGACACTGAGTGCTGGTAGGCTGTGGTATTTCACTAAGGACTGAGGCTAGTCTGAAGATAGCACACCCAGCAACAAAGAAGATAAAAAGAGCAACACATTCCTGTGTGAAATGTTATATTCAGGTTGTCTCAGAATCAGACACCAACTTCCACCCCTGGCACGTGTGCAAGCAGGCGCCCAGCAGCACTGCGGGGTATCGTTTCTTCCTGCCCAAAGTTGCTGTGGCAAGATTTTTAAATTGCACCTGAGTTTAACTCTTTCACTGAAACACAGTCCAATCTCACCCCCTGTACTCCTGAACTGCAATAAATGTCAATGAAATAGTAACTCCCATTGCCTCCTTGCAGAACTGTCCCAGGCCAGCACAATATTTTGTCTCCCTACAGGCTCTTACCTTGAGGCCTCTATAATCTAATTTTAAGAAGGTTCAGCATCCATCCAGCTCTCTTCCACAGAAAATGTTAGGCTTTGGGACTGATAGTTTTGTGAGGAATAGATTGCTAGCTCTGACCATTGGATAATAAAACCCACTTTTTTTCAGCCAACAAAGAAACCTTTATTAGGGCATAAGTCAGTGATCTCGACTGGGTTGTATAAAATAGCATTAATTTCATAATCAGTGTCCCTTTTCCACAGAAAGAATGAATGATTCCTCAATGAGGAGCTTATCTTAAAGATACAGAGCCTTGTTCTTTTTACAGTCCACACCCAAAATAATATTTGGAACTAAAAAATAAATTATTTTGCTCCCATATTTCACACACTAGTATCGATTGAAATGGAAGCCAACTTTGACACATGCAGTTTTACTCTTTTATTTAGGGAAATATCAGTATGGTATTTAAAGCAGGCATGGCAAAGGAATGACCCTTATTGCCCTCTTAGGCCTTTCCAGGTATCATATCTCCTGACTTTTTTAAGGAGAGGACACAAGAAAAATGAATGTTGTGCAGCTGGCGTATAAATATTCCTTTGGTTATTGTCTGTGACAGCTGGCTCTCATAGAAGAACAGGTGAATTCCTCACAGCCATGTAAGTGTTTGAGGAAGCTGACAATTACTGCAATAACTGGTGAATACATAGTTCAAGTTAGAAATACGTACCAAAAGACAAGGTTACAGATGTTTTCCAGGAGGTAGAAAACAAAAGGCCAGTTATTTAACTTCTCCAGATTGTGGAGGACAGGAGAGACAGCGAATTTTGTGTCTTTGTGTGTATGAATGATCCCATGTGGCTTCTCAAGGGAGCACTTTTTTTAACACAAAAGCTCAAATCAGCTCACTTACGGCAATCCAGGATTCTAGAAAGATTTTTCCTGCTCCTACAGTAAACTGAAGCAGTTTTTCTCTGCTGAGGTGAACTATTAGTCTATTAGTCTTATTGACATATTCTCTAAAACCAGCAATCTCTACTGCTTCACATAAGCCACAAAGTTCTTCACACAAACATACTTGAGAGCTTCTTGTGAGCAGAGTCTGTGTGAGACCATTTTTTTAAGTGAGATAATTATTGCATGTCACTCATGAGATCATTGAAGACCGCTGCACAATGGGACTTTGTTCTCTGCTTTGCTGGGCAATTCTGACAACAGAGCTACTTATGCAACAGCATAGTTGCAGTCCTCCCATTAGGAAATCATCATGAGAGAAGTTTTTATTTTTAAATTTATTGGATAGTCATACAAAAAGTACATGAGATCTGTATTATGTTGTACTGTTACAAAGTTACAGTCTCCAAAGCAAATTCTCTTTGATTATTTTTTTTTTTTTTTTAAGAAAAAGGGAACTAAACTGGCTAGTAAAACCAGTCTAAATAATGAATCAAACACCTAGAAATTATTGGCTTAAAATATTTTTTCTCTTTTTTTTTTTTTTAATTCATGTAATAGATTTGTTTTTGTTA